>PVLD010002936.1:94529-153466 GCA_004027595.1 Dinomys branickii
ATGTATATATGAATATGCATATATGCAGGAGGGCTAACATGGTTCTACTATTGTATTATATCACTTAATGCTAAGCAATAATCAATGACGGGTTATTTGATCAATCTTGTATGTCTGTATGTGTTGTCCTGAACACACACTTCGAAGATATCAATATGTAAAGCAGCAACTATTGGTGTTTTTTGTTGTTGTTGTTGTTTTTGCTGTTGTTGATGTTTGCCTGTTTGGTTTTTGGTTTTTTGTCTTTGGATTTTTGGTTTTTGTGTTTTTTCTGTTGTTGAGAGGATTAATTGTCTGACTAAATTTGCATGTCTGTATATGGGCTTATATATTTATACTTCAAAGATATCAATGGATAAAGCAATAACCACTGTTGAGATCATATCACCTTGTCTATAGATTAGTTGTGATTGTACTATTTTTTATGCTAATTGGTGTCTGTCAATATGTTTTTGTACTTGTATTTTTTTAAAATTAAAAAAAAAAAAGAAAGTCATCAGTGTTCTACTCGAGGAGGTAGTCTTAATGGATGATGGATATTGCTGAATTTTACTTCATTACGATCAGATAGCTCTGAACAAATCTGAACGACGTGGTGATGGTAGGAACAGAATTTGCCAGGAAATGTAGTAGAGATTTAAAACCATAAAGGGCTCTTAGCACTGTAAGTTCTTAGTTCAAGCCAAACATTTTCACCAGTGTTGTTCTGTGATTTTTCCTATCTCCATCTCAATTTCCTCATCCCTAAAATAGGGTGAGTAACCAATTAATTATTTCTATGCATTTAATACAGTATCTAGCACAAAACTATGCTCAATTAAAGATTCCTACCTGCTCGATTCATCTAGTTTTCAGATGCAGATTTAACAGTGTTTTATTGATGAATAAATATCTCTAAGTTTTGAAAGTCAGATAAGCCAACACAAAGTTGGAATGCCTTGAGATTTTTTTCCCATTAAATTCTGTACTGTGGTGATTAGCTGCTGCCCAGCCTATCCTCAGGGGGTTCCATATTCTGACAAAGTCCCCAGGGTACAGTATCATCCTACACCTTGACCACACTTGTTTGCTAGGAAGCCTTCTTAAAGCTGCAAATTGGGAGGCCAGGCACAGGGCTGTGCGGGCCCTTCGGAGATGACTGAACAGCACACGGCACTTAGTGCAGTCCTAGTTGTCCTCAGCATCATGATCAGACAGTGCAGGGCTAAGCTGTGCAGCGAGAGAAACATGGAACGAAATACAGACAGGACACTGGCTCCACGTGAGAACACGAAACTTGGGAACCCACAGCAGCGCTACTGAGCTTCAATCTCCTCGTTGTGAACCAGCGGGGTCTAAATCACTACACTGGGGACCTCTGAAGATTAGCAGGAGTCTAAAGGGCGTCACTGGAGAGGTCCGAGGCACGGGTTAGGGCCCCACCTGAAGCATTTTAAGCTAAGTTAGGGAGACCGAGCTCCACCCTAATTAAGGCACGGGACCTCGGTTAAACCCTCTCTCTGCCTAACTACTGTGTGCAGGGTAGAGGAGGAAAGCTGACCTCCACCTGACCTGCATCACCAGGGTCTGAGAACAGCGCTTCAGATTCATAAGAAAGTTGTCGGTAGTATGGATTGGTTAGAAAAAGAAACTTATTTGGATGCGGGGAGCAGAGAGTAAAACAGGAAGAGACAGACAGGCCGGCAGAAAGGTGGCTGCACCGCTGCCCTCGGTGGCACCCGCTCACCCGGAGAACGTCTAACGGAGCAGATGAAATGAAACGCCCAGTGGCTCAGAGAAGCAGGTAAAATGCGAGACCCGAGGAGCATCCGGGTGAGTGCGCCGCCCCTTGCTCACCCTGCTGCAAGGCTGCAGGGGGAGACTCATCGCCCAGGGAACTTTCTAGTATTCGAAGCTCTTTTTTTTCAAAAAAAAAAAAGAAGCAAGACTGTAGAGATATTAATTACAGGCTTCTACCATTGCCGCCCATAAGGCCATTTTATTCATCATTACTTTTTTTTTCTAGTTTTCCCTATTTCACGATGGGAATATTCTGACTCTTACACGAATTTCTCATTGGTTCAGTGTATGGTAGTTTTAAATTACTAATTCCATGTGTCTTTTGTGCAGTTTAATTATAAGTTTAATTTACTATCATTTATATCTTTAGATTTTTCTGTTCCTATATAATGAAACTTTATAATTGCTGAGTAATTTTGCGGGGAAAATTCCATTTTATTATTGTTTAACGTATTCTGTTTTAACCTTGCTTCACTCTGTTCTACTTGAGCTATTACGGCTGCATTGTCTCTTTTTTCCTCACAAGTAACACCCTACTTGGTTCTGTCCTTTAGATCTGTTACTTTGGGTAAGGCCTGTGTTATTGCTGATTTTTTTTAAAGTTATTCAAACACATTCTAATCCTTTTCTGTTTCTTTTTTATTTCACTCACCTTTTAACCCCCTACATTTCCTCTTTTGATCATTAATTCCTCTTCTCTTATTTGTTCTTTGCCTTGACTTCGGTTTTCCCTAACAGCAGGGCCTCTAAGTCCCTTGGAGCCTCCCACCTGCAGCCTCCCCGCCTCCCCGGCCTGGGCACCGGAGCTACCCGCAGAACCACCCTCCCAGGGCGGAGGCACCGGGTCCTGATTCGCAGCAAGGTCTGATTCTCCTGCAGCCCACCAAGTCCTTCCCAATGCAAGTTGGTAAGCTGTATTTTTAAAATAAGTCTTTGAACTAATCTCTTTCAAATGACAGGAAGGGAAAGACATTCTTCCACTTATCCTCAGATTAAGAGTGCTCCTTGACTTTTAGAATGGCCTATTTAAAAGTCCATTAATCACGAAATAGTAAGTAGCCCATATTCACCATCTGTGTGACTCGTGTGGGGGTCTATCCCTGATGGAGAAAGGTTTTTAAGGTCATGACTGGTCAAAATAAAAGAGAAAAGCATTCATATGTAACTGAATATACTAAAAATAGCAAAGTTTAGCTTGGTCTAATTCTGAGTCTCTTTCTGGAATAGGAAGCATTTCAAATGTATCTAACTAAAGCCCAGCTCCTGCTCTTCAGAGGAAGGGTTTTTATAGTAGGCTTTGATAAACACTTCCAGCCCAGAAAACAACTTCTCGGGAAGTCCCAGTGGGCAATGTTGAGAGCAGTGGTTCTTAAAGTGTTTGACAATTCTGCATGGGCCTAAGTTTTCCTACTTCTTTCCCCTTTTCTGGACGCTCTGCCAGCAGCTCTTTCTAGTTTTTTCACAGCCTTACCTCTGAGAGAACAGCTCCTCTAGGCTGTAGTCTCTGACCAGGGACACACACAACTCACTCAGTGCGCAGACACATAAGATTTTCTGCTAGGTTGAAACTGATCTAAAACCCTACTGCAGAGAGTGCAGATTGGCTGCCATGACACCCCAAGGGCAAACAGAGGCAGCAGGTACAGAAACTTGCATTTATTATATCCCGACCCCAAACCAAGTTTTCTAGGTTTGCACAGTTCCAGATAAAATACAAAACTGGAAATTAATGAGATGTGATAAAGGATGAGATATTTGTGGGGTGTCTTTTGTGTGTGCTGCATGTGAAGTAAGTTAATATGTACTCATCTCATACATGTGTGTTTATTTCTTTTAAGGCAGTTGCAAATTGCAAACAGTACTGAAACAACACCCATCACATAGAACAGTTATTATTTTTTTGGTTTTACAAACAAACATTAGAAAACACAGGTAAATCTGGAGTTTCCCTCCCTCCTTGGTTCTGTTTCCACCCTAAGAGGCAAATTCTATGGAAAATTTAGAGTGTGATGCCCAAGTGTATTTTGTGTTTCTTTGTATGTATACATTTAGTGTTTGATACCAAAGAAGAGTTTGTATTAATTACTTATGTCTATTTCCCTGCAGCTACACTTAAAGAGATTCTTTTTTCTTAAATAAGGTACATACTAACAGGAATTACTGTTTTTGTTTTTTGGTTTTTGGGGGGCATTTTTTGACCTTGTAATCATGATGTGATTAGACAGAAATTGATGCAGTAACTGCATAATCTACACTGAATTCTAAGAGAGATCTTTAATTTGTGTTAAGCCTTTTTTAAACAAGAATCATTAACCTCTGTATTGTATACATTTCTAAATAGAGATTGGACAATACATACAAATTATAATTGTTTGAGTTTTTGCCAATAGAGTATGTTCACATCATACCTATACCTGTGTAAACACTGGAGGCCTGCCCACCTGAAACAATCTCATTGCATTTTGCTAAGGCCCAGACATGGATATTCTTTATGTAGACTCACGGAAATTGGAAAATCTAATATGCTGCTTTGCAAAGCATTTCTTCTTCTTAGTGAAATTATACTTGTAGTACAAACTGCATGTATACTCATTAAAGTCATTACACTTATGTCAGTAAAGAGCACAGTGTGCCATCAATTACAGTAAGAAATGAGGAAAGCATCAACACAAAATAAAAACTCTTGACAGGACTGGAAAAGATGGGTACGTCATACGACTCAAAAATATTACAGTGTTCATTTTGGGGAGGGCATTAGCTCCCTTCAACCTCCGGCCATTAAAGAGAAGAGCAACAATAAAGAACTCTGGCTCTGCTTTGCTTGAACGTGTCAAAGAATGACTCTAATCCTTTCGCCACCGCCTTCACAGAAGTGTCACTCTGGAAATGTTACAAGGGTCTGAGTTCTAAGAATGAAAGCAGGAGTCAAATACCCAGGTAGCTGACTTAGAGGGGTGTGGCAGATGGGAGGTAACCAATGACACAGATTGGTAATGGGCTGACAGAGACAGGACAGGCTGTTCTGCTTAGGTTAGCCAATGACAGCTACTCAAGGTATGGTGGATAAGCCTGGAATGGAGTGGGCTGGAACAGAATGATACAGGACTTATACAAGATATGGGAAGTAATCTCCCGGGGAAAGTGGGCTTTGGCAATAGTCAATGCTGCACCACAATCCCTACATCACCGCTGGGATGCGCTAGGCACTCAGTGAATACTTGTCAACCAGTAAATCAGTGAGCGATTATGGGAGATTCCTTAGAATATGTCAGGACATATTCCACAACATCTGCAACATCTAATGTTCCGTAGTTCTTAGATCACTCATATCTTCTCTGTCCTCAGTGATTCAACATTTACTTCTCTGGCCAGACACTTCCTCTAACTTAGACGATGCCTTTCGGCTCTCATCTAGTCAAAGCTCAAAAACAACAGGAGATTCTCTGGCCACTTTATTTTATCACAAAATTAATAAAGGGGCTAGAGATATAGCTCAGAGGTAAAGTGCCCCTGGTTTCAGGATGCAGGACCACCGAGAGAAAGAATGGCTCACCGAATGCAGAAACCCTATCTTCAGGACTCTAGAAATGTTTCAAAAATCACACTGAAGAGTTTAAAGAGATTGAATAGCTTATATCTGCAGTTGCCTCCAATGAATGATAAATAATACTTAATTTAAAGTTAAATAACTTCATGCCTAGAAAAGAGAACAATTTATAGTAAGTGCTACATTAGTAACTGAAATATTTTCATTTGACAAAGTTTTAAAAAGTCTTACCTGGAGCACTTGAGTGCACATTTAGGGCTAACATGAAGATGTACAGACATTGTTTACTTTTTTAAAAATAATGGTGCCTATTATGATTATTACCAGGGTAATAACTCTCATGCTATGTTGAAAATGTGTTTGTTTTTATATGCACAGCTTTTGAGTAAAGATGGATTAAAATATTAGAATTGCTGATAATTTATAGTCTCGAGGAAGAAGAATAGGTAAAAGAAGAAACACTGTAGCATGATTCTTTTTTCCATTCTAGCAATAGAAATCACCTCCTGAGAACTGCTATGTATATCCAGAAGAACTAATTATCATAGCGCTGCAGTGCTAAGCATGAAGAAAACTTAGACCTGGCCTGCTTTACTTCCCATAATCCACTGCAAAAAGGTTCTAGAGATTATGAGCAATTTTCCCACGTCCACCCTTTATAAATACAGGAACAGAGTATGGGTGAAACAGATTCTCATTTTCCTACTACATCAAAAATGACAGTTAATTATCCTTCAATAGCATTATTTTGTCTACCATTAAGCAAAAAGTTACTCCTCATTATGTAAAATATTCTATAATAAATAATATCACAGAGGACACAATCTCTACCACGAGGATTCGAAGGCCAGTTGGTGATGTGTCACAGACTTTGAATCAGAACACCTACGCTGAGTGGCGAGCCATAGGCGCTAGCTGTGTCCCCTTGGCTAATGTGCACACTCACTCTCTCATTGTAATCTATAAAATGGATACAATGAGCCTGCATCATCTGCCTTTTAGAGTTTGGAAGAACAAAGAATACCCACACCATGAATAAGTATACTACCTTCTGTGCAAAGTTAGGTTTTAATATTACAATTATTATTTTTTATCAGTACTTGCCTGCAGCACCTTACGATTACATTCCTCTTGGGGAGCTCAAGCAGCTACATAATGTATCTGTGTTCTTTTTACTTTCCTCCCCTCCCGCTCCATCCTCCTCCCTCCATGCCTGCATCCACTCCCCTTCTGCGAAAGATCTATCCCTGTACTTCCGGTCGTCCATCTTTCATTATGCTCTTTACATATAGTTTGCGTTCCTCTTATAAGACGAACCATGCAGTACTTACGCGTGTGTGTCTGACGAATACACTTTCCAAGTCCATGCTGCCTACTAGTTAGACTTTCATTACCTGATTACCAGGCAAAGCTATGCACACAACATTTCTAAGGCGAGGTAGGGCAGGAAAAGTGCCTTTGAGAGGGTGGATCAAGCACAGTGCATCCCGCAGTGCGATGCGCTTCTGATGGGGTTGTTACGGGCGTTTTTCGTGACTAAGGTAGCTCAAATTGAGCTGCAATATCACTGAAACAAAGACAGCCCTTGAGAGCATAATGCCTGTATGCTGTCAATGAGATGCCTAATGCTGGAGCCCATAAAACAACTTTAAAGTGTGCATTTCACAGAACGCACGTCACTGGAAGCGGAGCAAAGAGAAATAACTGATGTCCCACAACTCCCACATTTGCGTTAATTCCTTGATCCCAGAGAATCACTTAACTCTTGACCCACCTTTCCACCTCCTATTGTTTACCATGTATCTACATGTCTACAATCCAGGCCCGTATTCTTAAGTGTCCTATAATTCGATGTCAAATCTTCTATTAAAAATAGGTAGGTATAGAGGAATTGCGTCATTAAATGTGTGGTAAAGTATTAAATGTCCAGCTAATGTAAAATGTTTAGAACAGTATCTGACACAAAATAAGCACTCAGTATACACTAACCAGCATGATGGTTACTTCACACTTAAATATATTGTATTCTCCAAGCCATCTGAATAAAACAAGTGAATTTTAGAAAGCAAAAAAAAAAAAAAAATAGAAAGCAATATATTATTTTTCACTGAAAAGTGCAACAACTTTTAAATCTTAATTTGTTAATTTTAAGCATGCCAAAGAAAAGGAAATAACCACATCCACAGAAAGGATGGTGGAAGTAGCACTGGAAGGTTAAAGGTCAGCATGATAATAAACACCCAGTATAAAGTCTGCATTAAAAGCAGCACAGCAGTTCCATACCTTGGCATCTGCTCCACAGAATGACTCTGCAATGCGCACAAGGAAGTAAGGACAAGAAGACTGTGGGGCCGTTATTTTGAAGAGTGAGAAACATCAAAACTTTTAAAATTCCAACAGTGGGAAAAGTCTTCATTGGTAATGCGGAAAGCAGTATTACTGTAATAACATGCATCAGGGGACAAACTACATGAGAAACACCTGGGACAACTGAAAAGCTCTTCGAGACATGGCGCTCAATGTAAAAAAGGTAGAGAAATGCAATATGTGATCGTCACACACGCAGATGTACACATACACCCTAAATGGTGTCATTTAGTTCTATAGCAGAACACATACCTGAGTGGTATGCACTGAGTTGCATCCTTCAAAAAAGACGAGTTGAAATCCTAACCTCAGGACTTCAGAATGTGACCACACTTGGGAAGAGGAGCTTTATAATATAATGAAGTTACAATGAGATCATCAGGACAGGTATTCCTATCAGAAGAGGGGCTTTGGAAACAGAGCACAAGGTGGACACAGAAGAGGGCCCCCTGGAAGCTCATGAGTCCCCCCGGTGCTGAAGCTGTGCACAGGCATGGGACACAGCATTACCTTTGCCTTCAAGAGCACAGGGCCTCCAGACACTCAAGTTTTGGACTTCCAGCCTCAGAAATGGGGCATTATAAAATATATAAGCCGTTCTGTTTGTAATACATTGAAGCCAGCCCTAGGAAACAAATACAGTACAATACATAGAAATTCATCTTCTATGCTATACATGAATAATACCAGAATAACACTTTTAGGAATGTGGACTGAATTTAGGCAGGATATTTAAGAAGAAAAACTCATTTTAGTATGATGATATATCTATATGTTCGTGGAAGTAAACAAAGACCTCGGAAGTTAGGAAGTTGGGAAGACCTATTTCTTGATGCACAAGGAGAGTCCACACTGTAAAACTCAGAAGATGTGTCCTTTCTAACATGACGGGCAGTTTCCCCTTGGCCTTTCCAGTCTCCTGCCCTTCTGGAGCCTGTGCCATCACCACTGCCATCTGGCTGCCCCATAGTGACCATGCTGTCCTCTGTCAACTGCAAAGGCCTTACCCATTAGCCATGAGTGCAGAGAACTGGCCCCTCTTCCCTGACTTCTTCCATTCTACAAAGAGCTCTGTGCTCAGAACTCTGTGCCTCCCAAGTCCCAAATGCCCACTGGGTTATAAGGGTATCTTCTGTTTTAACAGACTATTAGAAAGAATGCAATTACTCTGAACAGTTGAGAGCAAGGTCACTTGTTGAGTTACTAGCAAATAAAAATATCACTTAAGGAAAACTGAACACATGTATATGGGGTGTAACTCATTCTGTATGACCAGGTCAACTGTAGAATTTGGAGTCTTGTCAGAGAGATCTCCTGTGGGGAGGTTAGTAGATTGTACACCCAGTGCGTGTACCTAGTTCTACCAAAGATGAGGGCACTAAGTACAGCAGGTAGTGTGCATGTAACTGATAAGGCCACTGAACACAGAACTGGAGGCTGCCTGCGGAAGAACACCCTTCTCACTAGATATGAAGTTAGAAAAGCTAAAACAAGACCAGAAGGAATGAGCTGAAATGAATATTTTCTCATCAAAAACTGCTTTATTGTTCCATTTATCCCCCACATGCTTTAATAATAAACTCCAAATAAATGCAGTGTTTTACCCTCAACAGTATACTTCTGCATGTTTTAGCTCATTTATCCTTCAGAAAAGCCCCAGTGAAGTAGGTTACCCAGGTCTGTAATTACCCCCAGCATCTGGTGCGATAGTTCAGATGAGCCGACCCAAACACCACATTAACCTCAGCAAACAGTCAGATCCAGGATGAGGGATAACAGAAAGACGACCAGGATTCAGGACAGACGAGGAGAGAACAATTGTATTCCAGGAACAGAACATTTAAGAAGGTCATCCTGAATTGTAGGTACTCAAAATACTTAGGATCTATTTTGAAAATATTGCACACAGCTTCAAAGCATGGATTCTATGGGATACACATTTTAAATCACTAGAGAAGGTCAATGCATAAAAATCATATTGTTGGCTTCAGTTTTTGTTGTTGTTGAACTGATTTTATAAAAGGGGGTATAGCATTAGATTATCTAGGGGAACCCTCTTTTCATTGTTGGTTTAAGGCATACCTTGGAATAATTTTCACATATTGTAAGCAAGAAACATAACAGGTGAGTAGGACTTCACTCAGTGCATGTGTGTGTTCAGTAAAAGAAAGGGTGAGTACACTGCCCACCCGCATGCAGCTTCCGGGTGTGTGTGGTGGAAAATGCAGATTAATGAGAAACTGTTCCTCTGCTTGGTAGACTCTACAGGGTGACTCAGACATAAAAGGAAGAGAAATAAGGTGAGACAGCAGTTTCAGGAGAAAGGCCTTTTTCGAATAGCTAAAAAAAGTGTCTCACATTTCACTCTCATAAAACATGCTTCTTAATGACTGATAAGTACACACTTAATAAGACCTATTAAGGATGGTCTGTGAAACAGAAGTTACTTTCACCCTCCCAAGTGAACTTACAAATGGGGTCCATTCAACTCTTAAATTATCAGAGGCCTGACATGGAATCAAACTGAAGAAAAATGTGCACTGTTTGGTTCCACAATAGGAAACCTGAGCAACAACAGGCCTCTAGCTCCCATCTGCACAGGCAGCCGCGGAGCTATGGCCTCCCAGGGAGCCCTAACGGCAAGAGATTTAGACTCGTTCTTTAAAGCATTTTCAGCTGGAGGACCGGATTCATTGTTGGCCATCATCAGACAGCATCACTATCAACATCGATACTGACACCTCTGAATGCTAGTACAATGTTGGCAATGAGGTTGAGCTCTTACATTTCAGCCACTGAAATAAGTGGAAAAACAGAAGAAAAAGCACGGCAAGACAGCTGCTACTCAATGAGGTGAGGACTGCAGTCAGACAGAAGGCGGACAGCCGAAAAGTCTCAAGGGCAAGCCAAGGTAAGATGCGAAGCAGGGCCCCTTTGACCTAACTGCTTCAGCATGTCGGCAGCAGACAGGCATCGCTGGAGGGAACAAGTGGTGACAGTGACTTAATTGCAGAGAAGTGGGGACCACAACAAAAACCAGAAGATACAAACACGCCAACGGAAAGCTAGAGGAGTAATAGCTTTAATCATCTCATCAGACGAGTCAGATACGGGTCATCTTTAACTTCCCTTATCCCCATGGGAAATATCAAGAAGAGGTAACCTTAATGAACGCCCAGTGTTCTCATGCGCCTCACAAAAACACAGTTCATTAGAACAGTGAATAGTTTGGACTAGAAAAGTTTTTACAGATAATTAAGAAATCCCGCTTAAACAGATGGAGAAGACAGCTGTGACTCCTTCTAAGTTGTCAAATGTGAGGGGTCAAGCCACCCCATGACTGTCATCGTAGCCAGATGTGGTAGAAATATGAAAAAGCCATCTCAGTTTTTGGATTGTGTTCAGGCTATTATGAAAGCTAAATGAAGTAAAAAACTTTGACATAACTATCTAGAGAAAGGAGAAACAAGAGAAGGTCATTTACAAATTAACCTAAGATTGAATTATCACTTTGTAACACCAACTATATGGAGACATTTTCTTTAAATCTTTTGAAATAGCAATCTATTTAATCCTAAAATCTTATATGAGATAGAGTAAAGCAATTTTTACTTGAGGTCCCTGAGATACTGAATCAGTGACTTAACCACACTCAAGCATTAAAAAGTTTTATTTTAGAACATGAAGTCATGTATGACAACAAGAAAACATTGCGGGATACCTGATTTCACTGGCTCGCAAGGGTTCATCGAATTGGAAGAATAATTCACTGACATCCACACGGCTCCATAGAAAAACCACCAAGGAGGTAACACACTAGCATTGTCTTTTTACATACTCCGTAACCATTACATTCATATCTCCTTCAAACTAGAGGCACACCAAACTCTTCATGTCAATGAAGGCAATGTAAACCAGTAACGCAGTTAAATTATTTCAATGAACGTTTATTAAATGCCTTTACTTTGCAAACTATGACACTACAGGAGAATACAAAGGGAAAAAAGGCATATAAAATCTGTTTTTAGATTTAGTAACCGCGGCTAACACAGCTGGAAAGTACTGCTCTCAGCTACGAAGCATGTCTGCTTCCGCTTCCCAGAAGGTTTAGAAGTTACGTTGGCATTGTCGTGTTTTAAGAAGCAAAATCTCTTGAGCGCGGTTAGGCTGAATGCACACTGACCAGAAACTGTTGAACAGGCCTGTGTTGGAGACCACACCCCAACCCTGCGATGTGGTCCGTTCCTGCTGGTCCCTCCATGTGATGATGCCGCCGCAGGTCCTACTGGGACAAGCAGCTGTGCCCTAGTGCTGAACGCCTTCCTGGCTTGGGATCCAGGAGACTTGCACCTCTGCACTTCCTGTTCTATCTCAAGCAATTCCTTACTTTCCTCTTGTCTTTTACATCCTTCGCAACCTTGGTTTCCTTTTATAATTATTGTTTGCCTTCCCTTATTTTCACTTATGCTTCGTTTCCGCTCTCCCAAAATGATGCTAGACCTTTTTCTCTTTGTATCCAACCTGAAGGGAATGTTCTTTCCAGTCAGCACAAAGAGGAGCCACAGAGCAGAAAGGCAGGGCTTGGCTTTGTCCATTTGAGCTTTTTTGCGTTTGTTTCTTAGTGCCTGTCTGCTGCGCCTGATCATGCGTTTGTCGGTGGAGTGGGGGCATGCACACGACACCTCTTAATTATTAATTCGTTTTGTGTTCCCTTCCCCTTTCCTACCCCTTCCCCTGCCCCTTCCTCTTCTTAAATTCAATAACCCGTCATCTCCTGGTTGGCGGCCCCACTGGACCGCTGAGGGTAGAAAAGTGCTGCTGCTACTGGCCTTGCAATTTGAAATGAGACCTAATATGAAGGTTAATTGTGATTTTCCATGATTACTATTTTGGATTTGCATTTAGCATTATTTTTAATTTATTTCATATTTTATTCAATTTTTTAATATTGTCTTTTGTTGTTTTTTCTTAGTCTTTCCAAAATCAATGATGATTTTACCTGAGTTGCCTGATTTGTCTCAAAATGAGAACTGCTTTGCCAAACGTGTACAAGACAACGAAGATCCAGAAATCCCATTCAAGACAGCAGGGTGAGATGTGGTCTGCTGAAGGAAACACACTGCTTTAAAGTATTTTAAACTATCTGTCTATTCTTACAGAATACTCATTTGAAATGAGAGCAGAGAATATTTTGTGAGTTTTCCAGCAGTTAATTTTAATGAGTATATATTTGGCAGTATCAGACTGCTTTCTTTTATTAATGTTCACGCTTAAAGCTATGCCACTGATAAGCCCTGAGGGAGTGGTGCCTCTCAGGTAGACTGTTCACAGGCCCCGTCCAGCAATCTGAAGTGACCGTTCGGCTTAGCGTCAACAGTACCATCGAGGAGGACTCAAGCGGAGGAATCCTAACACTGCCAGCACATGTCTTCCGTCCCTTCTTTGCTTACTGCTGGATTATGACACAGACATTCTTTCTCCTTTACAGTCTTTCTACGTCAGTGTCCTTTCTCTTGATTTCCTAAAGGCAAATTTGCAAGATTCTCATTTTACAAGGGATGCTACCTCCCACTCATGCCTTTCCTGGGAACTCTGGTCATAAGTTAGAGACTGCTGTATAATAAAAGGGTGCTTGCATTTCGGGGATGTATACTTTCTGTTTGAAACTCAGAGATATGTCTAATGTTTTCATACCTAGACACATCCTGCAGGAGCTCAAATGCTTCAGGAAGATATGCTAGCACTTGGATTTTCCTGTATGCAGTGTTTATTAACAATGAGGAACATAATGACCCACAGCTCTCAGTAAATGATTAGTGATGGGCAGGGAAATATTTATAATACATTTGATTTGAGGTTGTGGAGGACTGGGCTTGAGCTCAGAGCTTCTTACGGGGGTTCCATGAACACGGAAAACAGGGAGAGCAGTGTAGGCCACAGAAGCTGAGTGGGGACATTTGGACACAGTAAGAAGTGCTCAGTGTGAGTTCGTTGCTAGTCACGGCCTTCTGCTTTTCCTTTCCAGTGCTTTCCGGGAGAATACGTTAGTATACTGTGCATGTGTTGTTAATCTCAGCTGTAACACAGTACACTTTTAAAAATGCTATTAGATTGAAACGGAAATTTTCACAATACTCACCTGGTATCCTCCATCATCTCTGTTCCATTGTAAAAGCAAGGTCCATATGTCCCACTGACACCAGCTCATCCCAGCTCCCAGGGGATGGTGGGGGGCAGGATTCCCTTCACTCAAGCGCAGGACAGGCTCCAGCTCTTGTCAAGCCACGAAGTAATTCCCAATATCTCCTGAAGTCTTGAATTTCAGTATGACTTTTTATGCTCAACAATAAATTATTTATCTGGGCAGGTATCTCAGTGTCTCTCACATTTATTTTATGATGAATGTTTCATTTTTTAAAAAGACAGAGGTGTCTCTGAATTAGAATCTAGTGGAAATTCTATTATAGCAAATTCACTATAGATAAGCTCAAAACAGGTTTATCATTAAAAGATGATTTTCCTCTAGATAACCTCACAAATAAAAACCTGTAAGAATTTCTACAATTTGAAGGCTGTTAGTAGACTCTCATGCTACTAACCCCACCGTGTCTTAACATCCCAGGTCCCAATTCTTCAGGTACCAACACAGGCTGACCCTACAGGAGTGGCAGGCAGGCTGCCGAACCACAGCCCTCCTGGTAACTGGGTAACTGGAGGCGTGAACCAATGCTCCTTTGCCTTTTGCTGTGTGCAGAAAGGGACTAATAACAGTGTCCTTCTAATGGGCTTGTGTAGGGGTTAAGCAAATTAATACACATGCAGTGATGCTGTGATTCCAGGTCTCTCATCATACATACAAGAAGCTAGTATTACAGCTGACAGTAAGTATTGACTATGTAGGAACTCAATGCTAGAATATGCTCAGGTCTGGACTTCAGTTATTACGAAGTGATCAAGTGTGTGACTGTGGCTAAATGATAACCCCCTGATCTTGGGCACTTAAGAGATTATAAATTTTGAGGGATGATATCTCCATTTTTCTAAAACCTAACTTTAAAACACCAGCCTGCTCTTTGAAAGATTTGCAAAAAGCTCTTCCACTTTTCTTTAGCAACAACAGCAATGTACACTAGCTTCCGAATTGCTTTCAAAACGTCAAAAAACTTACACTTGTTTTACTTAAAAAAGAGGTCAAAGGTGTAAATCAGGACCAAAGTGTGTAACAGATATTGAGAAAGAGGAAAAAAATGCTCAAAAGGGAAGAGGAGAGAAAGGAAAGAAGGGAAAAGAAAAAAATGAGAAAATAAAAAAATGGAGACAAAGCTTTTGTAAATAAGAAAGAGAAAAGGGGTTAGAGGGAGGGCAGGGGAATGGGGGAAAAGAATCAAGGTGGATCATGCGCAAGTACAAATTCCCAGTGAGGAATGTGGTCACTAAATAACAGCCTTCAAATTGTAGAATGTGGTGCACTAAAATGTGCCAATAACTTTAGTTAATAGAAAAGATAGAAGGAAGTTTACCAATTTCTGCAGTTTACTTTGAAATGCATCAAAAAAGAATGTCGCACAATTGGATGGATGGGTAGGTGGGTGGATGATATACACAATTATAGTAAAGGTTAATGGTGGAATCTTAAAGAAATGATATGCTTGAAATGAGAAACAAAAAATATTCCAAACTGTTTTATTCCTCCTCCCTTCCCGCCTTCCTTCCCCCTTCCCTCTCTTTCCTTTTCTGTCTCTGTCTCTGTCTTGCTCTCGATGGTCTTGCTACATTGCCCAGGCTTGGCTTGAACTTGTGATCCTCCTGCCTCAGCTTCCCAGTGTGACAGAGTGCTGACATTGCAGCAGTGCTACACCACACCACACGGCTTTCTACATTTGAATTCTGAGGATTATGCACAGAAGTAATGAACACAGAACTTCATGAGTGCAGGACCATGAAGTGCTTTTCTTCCTGCCTCGGGACACAGCTCCACAGACCCAATCTTTTCATTTTGGACTGAGAGAGTCTGAGCTGCTGGCCTCGTCTTTCTAACAAGGACACACAGGTGCTTCATATCGCACTCAACTTGCGCAGTGCACACTCAGATTGTCATCTTTTCACTTCAATTCAGAACTCTTAGGGAGGACACTACAGGCCTGGAGAAGAAAGCATTCACAAAAACGTTTGGAGTGAGTTCAACAGGAATATCAAATATAACTAACACTGGACTTTACAGTACCAATGCGCAGAGCTAAGGACAATAATATCCAGCGGTACACGCTCCACCAACTCCCCTCATTTTGTCGTTGAGTCCATTCCTTACATAATTAACTCTGAGTATAATAAATAGTTTTGAAAAATATGTAAAATATAATCTTTACATCCTGAAAGATTCGAAGATTGCACTGACTCATAGTCACATTTGTTTATTTACCTTATTTGTTTACATACCAAATACTAAGTCATGGCCCAGAATACAAAAAAAGTTTGATGTTAGGAAATCTATTAATAGCAAAATTCAACATCAATGAATCAAAAGAACAAAATTATTCATCTTAATAGATGTCAAAGTAATAATTTGACCATCACAGTATGAAAAAATACTTCCTTAACATGACACAACAACCCAAATGCTGACATCATTTCAACTGAAATATTAAAGGGTTCTCATTCATGATAGACATTTAAAAAGTAATGTTTTGGCTATACCAGATGGTGCAATCAAATTTTAAAAAGGAACAAAAATTTGAAGTATGTTATGGAATGAGACATGCGTATATTAGTACATAAATTATGATAAGGTCATTCTAAAAAGTAGTGGAAGAATAAATTATTCATTTTGTGGTTTCAGAGTAAGTAACGTAATCAACAGAAAAATCTTAAGCATTTCCTTAACATTATGTGGCAGGATGAAGGCCAGGTGTATTTACAAGGAAGTGGTCAAAACAAAACAAAATTCACAACAGAAAAAAAAATCCCCACGGGTGAACATTTATGTAAAGTAAAAGTGGAGAAGTCCAAGTAGCATTTTGGATTTCTGTAAAAATAAAACTAATACATCATGTTAGATAATGCTGGCAAACATTCTCATATAGAATCTATGGTTACAGGTGTAACTTGGACAATTGGCTGGGAAAACGTGGAAACTTGAATTCCTTTTGAACGTATTATATTTAAATCGGTTTCACGTAAACTCCCAGGAAAAGGGATGCACTTATGTAAAAGTAGGGCAAAACAATACATGAGGACAAATAACTATTATTTTTTGGTTACCTGCTATAGAGCTAATTATTTCCATTGATTTTCTTTAAACATATGGGCAATTTGTTACACAACAGATCAAATATGAGAATTCAATAAAGTTTCCAGGGTAATAAGAATAAAGAGCATACTTTTTTACTGGATAGCTAGGTATTTAACTATAATTATGTAATGATAATTTCCTGGGCATACACTTAGCTCCTAACTCCTCATGCTGTATACATGTGGTGGATTGACCACTGGTGGTCAATTTATAACCCTCAGCTGAACTGAGTAAGCATGGTGCTGGGTGTGGGAGGCCCACCTGGGGATTGTTGCCAGCAGCATAAGAGGCAGATCTGGAGAAGAAGTTAGAGGCTGTTGGGAGCAGAGAAAGGCTGTTCAAGCTGTTAGAAGCTGTAAGGAGCTGCTGGTTGTGATGGAGGGGCTCGTCATGCTCGCTTTCTTGATGAACTTACTGTTTTCATCCTCCAAGGAACTCAGGACCTCACTGTCACTGAGAATGGCTTTGGTTCAATTTGGGGGGCTCTGGTCCTCACTTTTTTCATCATTTCCTGGCTCTGGAGGGGAAGATGGTGTGCTGCCTGTCTCCTGGAGAAGCTTGCCACGTTGGCTTCCCTGATGGGAACTCAGCCATCCTGATCATTGGAGACACTTGGGTCTTCACTGTTGCTGAGGATGGATGTGGTACCTCTCAGGAAAGCTCTGGTTCTTCTGAGCATGGCTTCCTGGCTCCAGTGCAGATCCCTCAGCCTGCTAGCACAGACCCTTTATCCTGCTGGCACAGACTTCCTAGATTCCACCACTGACCTTTGGGCCTTCGCAGTGCAGATCCGTGAAACAGGCCTGCATGAGATACTGTTGTGGGCTCTGGGCCTCCAGTTGGATTCGTGGGAGGCATCGTTATGAGCTCTAGTTCTTCAGCTGGACTCATGTAGGACATTTCTGTGGGATCCAGAATTTCAGCTGGATTCCCTGGCCTTAGTGTGTGGAGAGATTTCCTACACACTCCTGTATATTCTTGTTTGGGTGACTATTATAAATAATCTTATAAAATATGTGTCCTGTATTGTATTGTTCCCCTGGCAAAAATAAGCCCCAAACCATACTAATATACTAAAGAGGTAAAGCTTTTTTGTCAGTGAGTCTTCAATAATTGATTTAAAATTAAAACCACCATTTCCAAAGATTTGATGAAAAATTTTACATCTGTGTTTGATAATTCTTGTAATATGCAGAATGTGAAAGTTTTCATCTGTATTGAGTGTGGAAACTTCAAAGCTGGGAAAATACACTAAACATTCTTATGTGGGTAGAAATCTAGCTTTTCCACAAACGTCTAAACAGTATACTGTTCTTTTCCACTAGACTTTATTGATTATGTAACTTTTGACAGTATAGTTGTATTTAACTGAAAGTAGCATCAAAAAACTCAACAGCAGCTTATCAGAAACTGGTTTCAACCAGTGGAGCAGCCTCTATTTTGTTTATAGCACTGTAGTCAGGGTCTAGTTTAAAGCAATTTTTAAAGGATCTAAGCATTCTAAAATTTTTCCCTAGTACAAAATAGAGCATGTACATAAAGCATAATAAATGCAATGCTGTAATGGACAACGGCAGTAAGGTCCTTACTGAATCTGTAACGTGCAAACCTGGGAGTATGAAAGACTAATAAAAACATAACTGGGGGCTCTAAGCCTGGAGACCTGCTGAACAGCATTAGTACATTTGGATCATACTCCTGCAGGGCCATGAATAGGATAGCGCTTGAGTGTCATAAAAGTGCTTTAATATAAATGACTTTAAAGTTTTGGTAATGTTTGGGTTACAAATTATTTTTCCTTCACACTCTTATTACAGAAGGAGTGAAAGCAGAGAGGGCGCCACACTATTTAGCAATATTGTTCGTTCTAAGAACGAAAATACTATTCTTGTATCACACTTTGAAGAAAAAGCTTCTACTTTTCTTGGCTGTTTTTGACCTTATAAAATACTTTATATATTTGCAATACAAGGACCTGTCTCTGAAACAAGGAGGCTATGATTATGCGAAATGTACTGTTAAAATTTAAAAGTGAGTAAGAGAAAGGAGTAAATAATCATTTTCAAGCTGGATAAAAAGAACCTTACTATTTCCACTTGCTCACTAAGTTTGACATCTAAAAAATTATAACAGCAGCATCAGTAATTCCTTATACTAAAGGCATACACTCTATTTAAAAATATTAAATCTATTAGTAAAATATTTTTAGTTAAGAGTAACAAGAAAAATCTCAAAGATATACATATACAGAGATGTGTTTAACAGGTGTTGAGAAGATGTGACTATATCTGCAACCATTTCTAATAGTTAAAAGAATATTTACTATTCTGCAACTGTGGTTGTATTAAACTAACTCAATTAGTATAAAAATTGGGTTCAAAATTTTGAAATGAAGTATGTTATTTGAAAATGTGAAAAAAATCAGAGCATCAAACAGTTCAGAGCATCAAATTACGTGCATTGGGATTAAAAAGGCAGACAGTTTGGTTATGACTGGCAGCAAAGCCCAAGCAAGTGAAGAAACGAGTATTTCTTTTGAGTTGCTCCTCTAACAATTTTGGCTGATACTGCAAATCAGCACGAGAGTGGACAGCAAACTCCTCTTATGCTAATGTGGAGGTACCACCAAATTCTCATCCTTGAGCATTTCACTTTGCGATCTGGCTGATGGAATGCTGCCAGGGAGAAGTCCCTTCCTCCACCCTAGGCCTGCTGTGGTCTGAACGTGTCCCTCCAGAATTCATGTGCAAAGCTAACCCCACTAAAGCAGTACCAACAGGTGACGATGAGTAGTATTAAGGAAATGGTGCCCTAGTAAGATGCAAGAGGGGGCACCGTTCAGTACTTCCAGGAGTTGGAGTTCTTAGTTCTGCCCCAGGGATGGTGTGACTGCCCTAAGAGGTTGAGGGAGGCATTCTGCTCATTCTCCCATGAGGACACAGCAGTAAGGTCCCTGTATGAAGCACAGAGCAAGCCCTCACCATGCGCTGGAGGTGCAAATACCTTTCTCATGGTCTTCCCAGCCTCCAGACCCCCTGCTGCTTATCAATTACCCACTGTGCTGTACTCTGTTACAGCATCCTGAATAGGTTAGTCTCTTTCCTGATTACAACAGTAAATGAAACGTAAGCACATATACAATCATGCATATCATGTACCGGGTCTAAAAATACTTGCTAGTTGAATGCCAAGCATATACGTATGTATGCATTTTGTACGTGTACTTATATGTGAATGGGGAAGCAGTCACTCTGCAAGATACAGTCGCTGTGCCAGGAACTGCCACCAATGTGAAGCTCGCTTCTTGTGTCAGCACCGAGGGAACGCTTGCTTCTGAGTTTAGATTCTCAGCTTTCCGCATCCTCCCCACATGGTGCTCGTCTTTGCAGTCACTATGAATCACCTGGGTCTTTACATCAACGGGAATCCCAGGCCTGCTTCCTATAGGAAGTGTTCACTTCTCTTGAGTTTTCCCTTGTGACACTCTTCATAATGGCCTCTCTTTTATACCACTCAGGTGCCAACCTCCAGCCCTGGTGTTCAGCTGTCAGGCCACTCGAATCCTGAAAGGGACTCCTAGGCCACCCAGTGGGGATCAGGAGCAGATCACTGCTGTCTAGTAATTCATCTCTTGTGAAGCTCGTACACCTCCTCTCTCCGCTTCGGGAGCGGGCTTAGACCCCCTGCTATTCTAGTTTTATTTTTCCCCCTATGCTTTCTACTGCAGCCATCATACTGCTACACTTCATGGGTGGCTTGAAATAACTTAATTTCAAATTTAGAGTTTTCCCTTGAGTATCAGTTTATTGCATGGATGAAAATGGTCACACGGTATGGAAGATAAATGATTATTACAGTGCTCCTTACTTTCCTTCCTTCCTTATTTGCTTCCTCTTTTTCTTGTCTGCAATATGATGAAAAATTTTAGATATTATCACTAAAAAATGTAACAATAACTAGATCATCAATTAATTCTATTAATTTTAAACTTTTTAAAATCAATTAAGTTGGTCATTTTTGTTGCACAATAATAATAAGATGTAGGCAGAGTCAGACTCATGTTTTGACCCAATGAAGAGCCTTACAGCAAGGCAAATAGTCTCAGAGTAGAAGGTCATGTAGTCATGTAGTTCACAAAGTACCTTCCACTTTTATGAGAAAGGCAAATAGGCAAAACAGTAATCAGGCTTACATCAGAGACTTAACCAGAAAAGTAATCTCTAGCATATGTCCTGAAATCAAACCAGATTCAACATTATGAACCACATACACTAAGTCATTTTTTTAAAATCATTTACAGCCATGGACCAAAGCAAGATACAAATATAAGATAACAACAATTTCAAAGCAGGATTTTAGCTAGATATTAATAATAAGTATGTAACTTTCCAGTAATTTAATATGCTTGAAGGGGCTAAAACTTTCTCACATAATTAGTTTCAGGAATGCTTATTAAAAACTCAGAATCTTTAGTACTTCACTTATGTATGTTGGAAGATTTTTTGTATCAAGAAACTAAAACAGCTTATTTTTATTGAAATAAAGAGTTCATTTTAACATTTCTTGAGATGTAACATGTTAATAATGCTTAAGTTATGTAATGTTTATAAATAAAATGTATTTACATGTAGCGTTAATCAATAAACCGTATTCCATACTTTTGTTTTCAACATCAGCTAATATCCAATACAATTTGAAAATTGTGTTATTCCATAAGTACAGCGTGCCATATAAAAACTGGTGGTGTATCTCTTGTAGGATAACTAAATTACAAGATTCCCAGGACAATAAAATTTCTGAAATCAAATATGAATAAAAATGTACTTGAAAGGGGAAACGTTAACTGATCAATGTGATGTTATTATATTGTATTTTATGATTATTTTATGGCTTCTCTCTCCTGTTTTTGATTCTATTGATTATTTAATAACAAATGTCACTTCATAAGCGTTATCTGCATAATGACTACAGAGACAGGACTTTCTACTTTAAATATTACACATATTAGAATTTCTTTATTTTCCAATCATTTTAGAAAAGAATTATAAAATTTTGTCAAATTGTGTAATATTCATTTCTGGCTGGCCTGCAAAAAAGTAATTATATTTCACTTGAAAGTATCACTGAATTCTGAAAGAATGAACAATATCCTAGTGTACATAATGGATAGAGAAATGACTTCCTGTGTAAATCTCCCTTGCTCTCCATAGGGCTAGGACTGGTTAGAACTAGGTTGGACTTTGTAGCTATAAAGCCAGGACCATTGTTCCAAAATCCTGGACCCTGGCAGACAGAGCAGGGAGCCAGAAAGGACATCTAAGGAAAGCTGAAATGCACACACTGGGAAAAGGTCATGGATATCACATGTACATATCATGCCTATTAAGTGACAAGAATTATTCTAGGCAATGAGAATACAGTCACAAACAATACCAGCATGCTATTTTCCTGGTTCACAATTATCCATGAAATAAATTAATTTTATTTTAATGCAGTAATTATGTTATAATACAGTAAGCATAAATTAACTGTCTGGTGGTTCAGAAAACCACTGAAAATACAAGTTCATCATTTAAATTCAGGTGTATGGAGAGAAAATAGTAACTGGGAATAAACGAGAAGATCCCCACATGGCCACCAACCTGTAAGTGGACAAAATTCCCCCTCTGCCTGGAGTTGGATGACACCTAAACTCATGACTAGACCCAGAAACTCAGGACGATTCCTCTACAGATAGAAGGGACTGAGAAGAACAGTCTTCTGGTACAGCATTCATTTCCTCAAAGACAGGGCCACTCTGCCTAACATAACCCAAGTTTGGTCTCCTTAGTCGTGAGGTTTCAGAATTCTGCAAAGTGATCTATACCATTTCAAAAGAAGAAAGCATGCCTTGGTTGATGAAGTATTAAAGTGAATTTAATGACCATGGAGATGTAGCAATAATCCCATTTCATTTAGAAGTCAGTTATGAATTTCATCCACAAACTCTACCAAGGAAGTTTTATTTTCCACATGAGATGCTAAGGGATGCAAGATATACTGTAAGCAAAGGTAAGACTGGTGATTGGGAGAGGAGCTGAGGGAATGTTCTTTCTGTAGCCAAGGGATGTGGCAATTGTAAAATCAAAGGAAAGAGTCTTATCCCAGGGTTGAGTTCAGTGCAGCCCTCTCCTCTTATCCTTCCAGCGTAGGGTTCATGAACTCAAGTCATAACTTACCTCAAGAATGTTTTGGTAAAAGAAAAAAGCTTGACCAGAACAGCATTCAGACCATGTGACGTATTTCAGGGGCAGCTGCTTTAACCTCTTCACGCTGGACTGGAGAGGGCACTACCCGACACTGCCTGGGACAGCCACACCCACTGCACTGGGCTCGTGGGCCAGGATGAACAGGCCAGTTCACAGCATCGTATGTTTTCAACATCTTACTGGCAAGAAGGCTTGGAATCCAGCACAGGAAATGCAGCTGTGCCAGAACCTGTGATACCTGAATGCCCCGTGTCACCTTCACAGGGCTCATTTATCCTTAAAGCATCTCAGGAGGCCACAGGGAAGCCAGGAGCTGAGACGTGGGTGACTGACTGATGGACTGGCTGACTGACTGACTGAATGAATGAATGAACAAGGGTACCTCATTCTAGCATAAATGCCTCAGATAGTACAGAAAGTGGCTGAAAACAAGGCTTATGTATGTGCTTAGATGCCAAAAATGTGGCTCATGACACAGTACCTGTCTTTCAGACATAGGCTAAGTAATATAATAAAATATATTATTATATATGAAATATAATGAAAAATAATGCAAAAGTTCAAAACAATTTAAAAGGAAAATAAAATTTAAAAATGGCCTTGTTCTGACTTTAGAGTCCATCCTCAGCGTGGACTGCTTAGGCTCAATATAAATGTTTTAGGAAAAATTGCTTTTAAAAAACTGTAAAAGCAACAGGCTTTTCCTCAATTTTAGACTACTTTCAAACATACCTTAGAAGCACCCAATTTCAATTTTCTAAATTAAATTGTTGCATTTTTCACACCCATAATAAATGTGATACTTTGCCAAGCCAGGGGTGAGAGCCAGGCTGCACAGCCCTGCTGGGAGGGGCTGAGGGCCTGTCCTCTGGGAGGGCCATGTGGAATGGAGGGAAGAACACACTTAATGCACACCCACTGTACTACATGCCGAGCACCGTCTTCTCTCTACCTCACAAATTACAACACAGAGGCAGACCCTAAACTGCAGAGGAAATTTGTTCTCTTTATCCAACCACGGCACTGCCTGTTCCTCTCCTGTAGCATCCACGCTCAGTATCTACTCGCAGGAGCACTTGATCACAATCTTTAAATTATTACCAAGTGTGGAAGTAGCTGTGATCTGTTTCATTAAAGGCCAGCAGAGGTGTATTTTCCCATTTTGCTCATCTATTATAAATACTTAGATGGTAGAATCCTGTAATAATAGGTTCCAGAAACTATAGTTTAAGAATTTTACATCAGACAGGCTGTATAACTAAAATGGTAATTACCAAATATAGCACCCAATGTTTAAGGGGAAAAAAAAAGAGCTCCTGATAAAGATTTTTTTCAGTTAGCTCTCTTCTTTGCAGGCAGATATTCCTGTGGGTAGAACAAAATCAATTTCTAATTTTCTGAAAAATTAGAACTCCTCAATGCTTAAGTTACCCTTTAATACAGCTATATTAGGTAGTAAACAAATGCTACAAATAAAGTTTAATAAGGATATATATTTGAAAAAAACAAGATAATTCTCATTCTTGGGTACCTATACTAAATATAATAATATTCCTTTCAGTACATTTAGAAACAAATTTCTTGCTACAGGTAAAAGCTTATTTCCTTCTATGACAGCTCCTGCAGGTTCTATTTATTTTATATCAATAAATAATTTATTTTCTAGGAGCAATTTAATGGCACCTTCTTATTTGAGTACCTTGGCTTCCTCCAATAATAAGCTGAATGTCTAAAAGTGTTTCGCCTGGCCACGTTTCACTGTTGTAACAACAGTCACTTCTTGGCTTCTTTAAGATAACCCGGATGTCGCAGATATCGTTTAAGGCAGGCTCTGCTGCTCTTGAGGCACCCCTCCCCACAGCAAAAGGGAACAGGTCTAGGTATCTATAGAACACCTAGGGCACATAACCTTTGGATAGAATATTTTTGTGTTTGGCTTAAATCCTTAAAATCATCCAAGTGGAGATCCCTCCTTACTACCACCTCACCAGCATGCCATGTACATCCAGCCCACAGGTATAAATGGCTACCAAGGTCACTTGTGTGCAAATTCCTCACTAACACAAGCACGCACATGCTTGCCCCTAGTTCAGCATGAGGTGGACAGGAGGACGTAGGGGTAGAAAGCTGGTTCTTTGCATACCTTTGTCCTGGAGCTAGAACCGAATCTCTAGACTACATTCTGATGTGTCTCTTGCTACTCAGGTGAGCTCTCCTGGACCCGCATGCTCAATGTGAGCCCTGTGCACAGTCCTCTTGTGGTCTACACCAGTCTTGACTGGAAAAAGACCTTGCTGTGTCCCCTTGAACTTGAGCTACTTGATCGGCCAGTACTCCTGTGACTATTACTGTAATTGGAAATGAGTGTAAAAAGAAAGACAGCCTTTTGTGCAAATTACTCTCACGGCCTGTATTGGATCTTGATTATGTCCAGTTCTTAGTTGTCAAACCCAGGTGCGATGGTGTCCTTACGTACTATAAAAGAAGGGACCTTTTATGTCTGATAGTTTTACAGAGATGTGCTATACCAGGCATAAAGCTTCTCCAGGATACCTTATTACAGTGCAGAGAGATAGGGGCTCACCTTATGCAATTAAATTATAAAGTAGGTATTGCAAACAGCAGACTAGACCGTCTCATTCAAGCAGCCCACCCTATGCCTGGCCTTCTTCATGGAGTGGTGTCAGGCCTTCTCTCTTTGTTCTACAACCACAAATCACACTGTTCTGAAATGGACCTACTTTAATTCACAGTACTTGCTTTTAATAAGAACAATTTGTCACTCTACAATTTCCAATCAAGTCTTTCTCACTTTTACTCATGGTGTTACTGTTCTAGAATGGAAGCTAAATTTCTAAAGTCCTCAATAGAAGTGAAAAAAACCCACTTCTTTCAGTATAAAAATACCAGTCCTTTGAGGGACACATTATTAAAACTAGAAATGTGCTCTCAACAACTTATGCCTTTGGTTTTGTGAACTCCAATTTTCTTACTACACAGTAATATGAAATTCTGAGAAAAAAAATAATCATAGCTATATTACTCTTTGGGAAAATATATTATGTGCTTCTTATTTTGATATTTACTTTAAAATTGCCATTGGAAACAACTTGTCCAAATTCTATCAAATAGGCTATGAAAGACTATCCAGAATTTAAAGACAAGATAGTAAATATCAACTAGAAAAGATCAGTTCTCTTAGAAACAAAATGAAAAATATGCTAGTTAAGGAATTTGCTTTAGATAAAGGAAAAGAAAATTGCTATACAATAATCAGAAAATAGTAATCATGAGAAACGATTTAATAAAAGGGAAGGATAAAATTTTAATAGAAAATTTGATAATTATTATGAACCTGTGTTGGTGTCTACAAATAGGTTTCTGAAAAGAGCAAAGTTTCATCACCCTCTTATGTGACAGAAGAAGAAACAGGAAGAAACTCCTGAAATATGTCCTACCACCTCTCCAGGGGTCTCAGAAAGTGCTATGTTGGGACTGTACAGTGTGGCTTTCCTCTTCCTGGTTAGAAGTCAGCCCTGCTTCTCATTGTAAAGTCTTCGGCTCTACCGTAACAGCACAGTTGTATTTACATTCAACCACCTGCACTACGATCACTCCGGTGTATCTACAACATCGCACCACCTCAGCTTCTTCAGACCGTACAGATATCGTTCGTGCTCAAGAGGAACCCTGGCACGTGATTCTGAGTCACCTGCAGTTACACTCCATTTGTTTCACGAGCAAACATTTATCTTTTTGCTCCTCTTGTCACCCACTCTGGAGTAGCCAGACATATCACTCACGGTGAGAATGCTGAATGAATGACGGGGAAAGGGTCACTGGCCTTATCCCAGACCAAAACATGAAAGTGTACAGGACAATAATAGCATTGACTGTTTTTTCCATTAAAATGATACACACATTACGTGATGCTCTGAATCCGAGGTGTCTTGAATCATCTGTCTGTTATACCACTCCACCACGGAGCACAGCAGCTGAGGTAATGGACTCCTGGCTTCCACCAGGGACTCAGGGCCACTGCTTCTTGGGCACATGGCCGGGTTGGTTTTGCCAGCAGCCTGACAGTTAGGTCCAGCCATGCACTCGTTCTCAGCAATAAAATGTGTGTTACTTCCAGGACGGGCTCTGAGGAAGTATCCACTTGTCCCATGCCCTCCGCTTCCTTCTACCTCAGAAGGCGCAGGACCAGAATAGGTAATTACCCAAGTCATCTGGGAGAAAGCTGTTTGTGGACCACAAATACACATCTCCCTGGGCAGAGAAAGGCAAGCCAGGCATGCAGGGAACAAAAGACACACTTTCCTGCTCTGGAGTTCATGCTTAGATAGAGATCTTGATGTAGCTCAGTCACTGACAAGGCTTCTGCCTGAGGAATGAGAGACACTGTACCATTTCATGAGACGTCCAGTGGCCAAACATAGCTCCAGTGTGAGGCTGGGAATTAATCACACCAATAATACTCTGTGGGTCAGGGAGTCTGTGCTATTCTAATTACTCTGCATAGGGAGAAAACAGATCTCTCCACCACGCAGAGTTAACACTGGGGAGGGGGCTTTGGGACAGAAACAGCAGCCAGCTTAAGGCCTCATGGACATTACTTTTAAAGACTTATGGTTTAATGGAAATATTCATATGACTCAGACATATTATGCTTTTTAAAACTGGTAGCATTGACCAGGAAGATCACATTTATTAAATGTGATATTATAGATATCTATATATCTATAGCTATATTTATGTATATATATATATATATATATATATATGCTTTATTGAATTTGAAAATTAGAGAGCAATAATTTGATCTACAACTTTGTGGTTTCCCATTATTCACATTTCCTGAATATTTTATCTAACTGTATTTATACAAATACACAGATTACACATGTGCGAATGTGTGTTTTTAAAAAATAGTGATTGGGTGGAATGTAGCCCCGAGGTAGAGTGCCTGCCGAGTAAGTGTCAGGCCCTGGTTCTGATCCTCAGTGCTACAAAATTACAATAAAATTGGCATCTAATTTAACATACATTGTCCTTTGTTCGCCCAATTACGTGAGACACATTTCACGTCATTCAACTGTGTTTACAATTATTTTGACAGTTGTTTAAAATTTCCTGCTTGCTCTGTTATTTAGCTTCTTTCCTACGGCTCAACCGTATGTTATCAGAGGTTTCACTGCAATATTCTTATATAAATATCTGTGTGCACTTCTGGCTATTTCTGTAAGCAGCTTTACTGAACTGGAGTTATTGGGTCAAAAACGGAGATGGTCTCTAAGATGGTTGTGAAATTTATGTTTACTCTCCCGAGTGGTACAAACACACATTCACATGCTGACCTCGCTATATGCTGACTTATACTAGTATTTTCTAATTTGTTAAGTTGATGGGTAACAATGATTTCACACCCTTGTTTGTATTGACAATTCCTTTACATACTAATGAGTAATAAACACTTCTGATGCCTTCAGAATTATTTCCTGACGCTTTTTCCTATCCCCCCACACTCCCACACCTCCTGGAGTATCTACCTTTTCATAATGTAAAATATCTGTACTCACTGTACAGGAAACTTATAAGCATTCAAGGTTTTGTCACTATTGTAAATCTCTCATTTCAAGGTATTATTTATGGTACTTTAATATACAAAACAATTTCAAAGTTTGAGGCGATCAAATATTTTTACCTTCCCTCCAAACCTTCTTCCGTTTCTATTCTCCGAGTGACCTTTCTCTTGAGAGAGAATGTAATTATTCTTACAAATGTGATGCATGTGCTTTTTAATTTTGATTTGCTGGTATTTATTCTCTTTACTGCATACAGCGTAGCACAGCATGAAGTGAACTCTTCTCCTGTGCAGTCTCCAGTCACATGCATTGTTCAAGGCCCTCTGCTGCTGCGTGATCTGGTGACCACCAGCACAACGAAGGTGGGCTTGAAGGCAACCTGTGGCCTCAAAGTAGTGAAATGACATCGTCAGGGGCTTCTAAATTCAAATAATTTGCTTCACACAATATCTAAACAGAACTCTACATCAGAGATTAAACAAACAAGTTTAATTTTAAAATAATATGCCACTGGAAATAAAGCTATGGATTTCAAGGTATCATTTCACTAATTTAAACAGCAATGATTCCAAGCAAGACACACACATGAGGGCTTAGTTTTTGCACCAAGTTATGTTTTCTTAGAAGTTAGAGGACGATCCGAGGCTAATTTGGTCAGTGTTTTATTTCCCTTCTTTTGTTCCTTCATTCTTTGTCTTAAGACCCAGATTTTCCTATTGAATTTTGCTGGCTGAGAAGAAAGCTGTAACCTTCTCTTATTTAGTGGGCTCCTATGTTGGTGAGAAACACATTCTGAGACGAATCCTCAAATCTGTCGTTGTCACTGGAGCCTGCGATTTCCCTGACAAAAAGCAGCCGAGAATAACTGAACCATGTAAGTTTGAGTAAGTACTGTGTATTACTGTTTTTCATCAGTGATTAATTCATCTGGATTGGAAGTTGTTTTCCCTAAAACCTAAACCAATTACTTCCATACCACTAAAATCCATTTTAGCAGCAGTAGAACTTCAACTATGGAAAACTCATGTCTATAATGTGCCTTCAAATGACTGTCAAATTCATATTTAGCATTTCTATTTGCTTATACAGACAGTAAATGTAAAAGGCTGAGGTTATCTAAGTTCTTTTTCCTGGACCGCTTTTAAACTCATTCAAAGGGTGAGGTATTATCAAAGAAACTACCAGCAAAGCAGTATAGATTTATAACAAATTATACACCCAAAAGTGGTTAAAAGAACTTCATGAATATACTTTAATCATTACTGCTCTACAGTTGAGATCAAATTCCTCTAAGATCCCATATTAGCCAAGATATTCAGGTTCAAAACACTACTTTTTCTCTTGACAAAGTCAGTAAATTACACTCTGGTTTCTTTATTACCTTATTTAGAATCACTGAATCTACAATTTCATTCCATTTATCGGAATGTATTACTTCATCTCATGCAGGAATCACCAGGACAAGGGTTCAGATGCAGAACTGCCAAGTTGTAGAGATAAATTTATGACTGAGTGAAGATCAGGCACATGAGTTATAATACTGAAAATACACATTTGGGGCACAGAAACAAAACAAAAAGCTCACCATGTAAAAGGATGCCCCTGGAAGATTTCCTATCTGTTCACGTTCTTCCCATGTATCGTTTGACTTAGTTGATCATTTTCTAGTTTAAGAACCCTTAATTCTTTCAAATACTCTTAAGACTTAATTATGGGTTGGGTTTTCTTTGTGTTCTAAAAAGTTGTATTTTTATCAAAGATGGATGAATCCAGACTTAAAATGAAAGTTCCAACAAGTATTAAGCAACTGCTTGAAAAAGATGGCAGGTAAAGATTCTGAAATCAATCTATGTCATGACGTTCCTATGCAAATGACCACCGACTAGCACATTTCTCTAACTTATTATTTAAATAAATGGTATTAGTGCTCATTGAGCTTTAATCTATTTCTGTTCTCAAAATCTCTATCTAGAATATTTTAACGTTATTTTACTCAACCTCATGCTAAAAACAGGAGAATATAAGTGAGTTTCCAAAGGCTGTGAGGCAGAACAATAATTATGAATTTGTACTCATGACTCAGACTGCAGTAGCTCAACACAACTCTGTTCCTCTCCACTCTTTTTTTTCTGCTGTTCTTCAGTTCAGTAAACAGATGTGTATGTGGAACAGGAAGAAGGTCTCTCAGAAAACTGATACATACTACAGAACTTCAGAGCAGTGAGTTTACCAATGTTTCCAGTGTTTTTGAATTAGTGAAGTCGTGCTTCAATGTTCTGTGTAAATATTAAAAACGACAAGGTATACACATATATTAAATATACCTGCACATGTAAAAATTAGTATTTTAGAAAGGGAAACTCATTTACACTTTCAGGAGAAACCATTCTGTTGTTTATAAACCAGGCCATAGTGCTGACTTTGCATGTCATAGGGTTACAGAAGTTATCTGCAAAGTGAGTGATCCACAGCTAAGAGCTAACATATACTCAAAGAGATAAATGTGTAGAAAAGCAGCAGGATAAAATCTCTGCCCTCTGGCTTTACTACATGATTCTCGAAGTGCAAACAGCAATGGTTAAAATAGCATTCCTGAACTTATTCTCAGCAACTGTCTCCTTGCCATGGTATACATCATAATTCCCAATGTTTTCAAGTATATTTTTCTTCTATTGGGCTCTTCAAATTCCACCTATTAAATAAAAATGATTTTCCTAAAGTGACACACTAATCATAGCATATATATATACACACTGTGAGGGCAGTTACCCGGCTGTTTAGCAGGTTTTTAGAATGCCTGCCCCCATGAGAAAATTACATTCCATGGAAAACAAAGTACAGGGCTCTGCCAACCGGATCTGGATGGTGATTATGGTGATGTAGAGAACCTAGATTTAATCTAAATGGCTTTGTATGTCATGTGCATTCTTTTCCATAGGCTCTGGTTAATAGGTGCACAAATCAGTTCTCAGGTAGACTGTTTTAATAGCCCTTGTTAGCAACAATGCAGAAACAAAAATCGACTGAATAAGTACCTTCAAGGACACGCTGCCTCAACCACTCTGACACTGCTGTCCTTTCAGGTATTGGATGTCCAAATTGGAAATGTGACAAAGAATGTGGGCTTATTCTCAGCTGTCATTTCCTAACAAATTATAACTATGCCATATTGCCTGCAAGTTATTTGTTGACTTTTAATTAAGCTGGAAAAAGGCACATGCCCTCAATCTTTTGAAGTTGGCTAGATGCCAGACTTTCTTTAGGGATAAAAGGTCCAAATGGAGGCATAGAGAACAAACACTGACACAAAATTCCAAAATGATAAGAATAACAAAGAAAATGTAAAATTTAACCCCACTTAGTATCATATTCTGAATATGGTATAATCTTTAAAAATAAGATCTACGGAGAGACAAAAAAGGAATGCATCACTATATATTAAATGACGAGGCTGTAAACAAGGAATCTCTTTCACAAGTTGTAAATAAGGAATCTCTCAGAGTTAGAGAAATAAGAAAAGAAACAAAATGAAGACGAAAACTTTGCAAAGTGATCTGGCTATATTGAACTAACCTACCTATACTTCAGTTTCACTAAGTATTCCTCCATTAAAGAATGGTCTTAGATTTTGCAAGGAAAAATTTTAAAAATTTTAATGAGCTTTAATAAATAAAAAGCTCCATTATTTCCAAGTGTCCATCAAGAAGGAAATGAATAATCAGTCCCACCAGTATTCATCATAATACAAGAAAATTTTGGATGAAGGATAAACAGTATGTTTTCAAATGTTGTAAACATTAGGACCAAACATATCACGATTCCCTAACATAGAAGTCTACAGAACTCTTAGATGTCCTAGAACTGTGTGTCATGATGATCATCTGTGTTGGTTGGCTTCCTGTTACTGGAACAAGGTATCTGTGACTGTCAACTGAAAAAGAGGAAAAGTAACATTGGCCCAGACATTTCAGCAATGTTCAGTGGCCCAGCACATCATGGAGGGGAGAGCGTAGCAAGTAGCTCACCTCATGCCGGCCAAGAATTGAAGAGAGACAGCAGGTGACTACAAACCACTGTCCTCTTCAGTGTCACACTTAGTCCCATATCCTGAACCTCCCACCCCGCCCACTTCCTGAGCTTTCACTCCCCTCTCAGAGGTGCACAGATGGTGCCATGTCTTTAACACATGGCCTGTGGGGACACTGTAAGCCCAACTCCAGCATCACCTTTTAAGTTCTTTCTAAGTTCTGTGGTTCTAGGAAAATAACTATAAAAACCCAGTCTACAAAATTCAAGTCTATGTTTTAATTAAATGACTTATTATTAAATAGTTGAAAAGGACTCAAAGAATTTTCAATGTTGTAAGTTTTACAGTAACCACAAGATTCTGGAGACATTAGAAAAGGGTGATTTCATCTGGGCTAACTGCCCCATTTTTCACTGAAAACTGAGGCTAAGAAACAGAAACAAGATCACAAGAAATGCAGGAGAATTGTATTTCCTTTATCTGTGTGTTCCAAAAATTACTTTGAAGAAAAGAGGGAGCACAGTATCTGATGTATCCCTCAAACCACATCAGCAAAACAATACTACTTTCCACATAGGCCAGTGATGCTCAAAGAAAGTAGAGGGAGTTGATCAACACTGCCAGCCACTCTGTGCCCAGAACAGGTCGGGGTCTCGTCTCCCTCCTGAGGTTGATGTTCTTAAAGACCCAGAATTCCACAGGAAAATTCACTCCCATTATCTTCCTACTACATTCCTTCCTTCAAAAAGACAGATAATAATGATCAGTAGCTATGGACTCCCTGTGCTCCATACCTTCCCTACCTTTCCAAGGCAACATTACACAGGGGAGAAAATCAGATGACTGCTTCATCCTTCAGTCTTATCACATATTAATGTGTGACCCTGAGCAAGTGACTTATGCCCTCTCTGCCTCAGTTTCTTTATTTGAAATATATAAACTGGCACCTTTTCTATTGAGGTTGCTATGAAGGTGAAACATGACCAAACATATAAATTACTTAGAACACTGCCTAACACACACATACACACACACACACACTCACACACACGCGGGTGCGTGCGCACACACACACAGTCAGCACTTGAAAATTTTGTTTTTGTTGCTATTTATAGTCAGCGTACAATACAAATTACTGGAAACCTCAAATACTATGTCTCAAACGAAAGACCAAATTCTAAATAACAGCCCAAAGTGTTTTTGATGAATTTGTTACTTGTATGTTACAGAAGATTTTTCTGTTCACCAAGTTTATTTATAGTATACAAGAAGGGCAATTTGGGCATGTTTTAATATTTAATGTTATTAATATTTGATTAACTGACATATCAACCTTTAGTTTTCTGGTTATATGAATTTTCCATACATGATATGTAAATTACAGTAGAAATGTTGACATTTGAAGAAAATTTTTCTTGCCTTTTTAAAAAAACAGTTCAATAGTAATTCTGTAAAAGTATTAACAATTTCTAGGTGAAGTGATACAATACAGTCAAAATTTAATGAAAGTTTGACTTTCCAGAAGGCACAGTATTCAATGCCTGTTAAATTTTTGTTCAAATAAACATTCTGAAACTAGGCCACCTCCTGCGCCATGCTTGCCAAAAATGAAAATTTCAAAATCCAAACTCATGTTCTACTTCCCCAGCACACACTGAAGACATCTTACATTTTATTCAGCCAATTTAAAGGTGACTATTAAGAATTTAAAAGGGGATATTTTCAAAATATAAAGTGAGTACAAAGTAAATATGATAAGCTGACATTAAACCCAACAGAGACGAGTCTATCATATCAGTCATGAGCAGCCGCAAGGACGTGGAGCTGTGTGTGATATAAACTACTACAGACAAACATCACAGTGCTCAGTATGCAACCCTCAGCTTGTGCACCTGCTGGGATCAGGTGACAAGAGGCCGGAGGTCTTTGTGTGGGCCAACGTGAGAATGGCAAACGGCTGTCCTAACCCTCCTGTTCATAGGGATGACAATGTTATTTACCTAAAAAGTTACTGTACCCACCTGCTCCTCAACTCATCCTACAATATCCACAGCTGCAAAAATGATTCTGACAAGTTTCATTCTTCATGTTTCTAACAACGATGATTTCTTACACAGTATTACTATTTCCCTTTCTTAACTGGAGACTTTGATCAGAGTGATAAAAAGAACAATATTAAAGAGGTCTGAACTCCATAAGCTTTTAAAATATATTTTATTTTAATTGGGACTTTAAAGTGATACATATTTATGGAATGTAGCATTTCAATACATGCCCATACTGTGTAATGATCAAATCAGCACAACTGATACACTTTTCACATCAGACATTTCTTTGTGTTTATCCATAGGCTTTTGCATTGGCTTTTGTGTCTAATATCTCCTTTGAGTATTATGCATACATTTTTCTTTCCAGAAACTACAGTACCATGTCTGTCTTTATTATACATATTTGCATATTTCCCAGGAACAATCTCAAATTCTGGGGTGTACATGTTTAAAAAGTCAGACCACTTCCCCCACGTCCCACACCTAACAGTATTCTTCCTGTCACAGCCCTCCCAAAGTGCAAATGTCCATGGAGACCAGGGTGTTGCTCACTTGTATCCCTCTTTGTTGACTATTCTCTGGGTACACAGAAGTTGCAAAATCTCGTTTTACTAGCCTTGACATTACTGCTGGGGTTTTTAGAGCAATCTCATTGTCCAGGTGTGCAATATTAGGCCCAAGACAGAAGAACATTAGTATTGAGTCAAGGGTTTTGGGTGTGGCTGGACACTGGCAATGAAGGTTAAGAGGGCCACATGAGCTCACATGATACTCTCCTGGTGTTGGAAGGAGCCTGGAAAGGAAGAGAAAAAGACCAAGTTGTGGACCAAAACTAGTGCTCTGACTCTGCAAGGGGTAGGCTTGATCAGGTTAACCCCTTTGACTTGGGAGCCGCCCAGGGTATTGGTTAGTCACATGTTTGGGCATGTTATAGAGGTATGACTTCGTAGTATGTGTGGTTCCTCAGCCCTTCCTCTCTGTCACTTTTCTCTTGCTCTGCTTCCTGCTTTCCAGGAGCCAAACATCTTTGCTCCACAATACTTTCATCATGATGTTTCTGACTTGGCGCCTGCTTACCATGGACTAAATTTCCCGAAGCCATGAGCCACATTAACTTCCCCTTCTTCTGGGTGTTGACTATTATGTCTCCATGATGCAAAGATGACTGATACAGACTCCTATGTCAAACTAACTCTAAGGCTTTAGAAAGTCCTAAATGATCTCTCATTGCAGATCCCTACTGTTAAGACAGTGGACAGATCATACAGAATTTGACAGCTTGTGAGCTTGATTTATAACTTTAACTATTTAGACTTATAGCACCCATTTGCATTTGTCTCAAGCTGTATCAATTTAGTGGTTAATATGAAGAAAGCAAATGGGATGTACCTGTGTACAATGTTTTTACTCATACATCAGGAAGCCTGTTCTTCCTCTTCAACACGTCAAAATTTCACACCTCTCTCAGAGATGTTCTAAATGAACAAAATAGAAGAGCAAAATGCTCAAAAAAGTTTAAATACTACCCTAGCTGCTATTTTTCTATGCTTCATTGCATATTTCTCTCTCTGCCCCAAGACTTATAGTATGTTCTTTGCTGTATTTCTATAGAGATAGCCACTGTAGCTAGGCCTTTAAGTCATTGGGAGTCTTGAACTTAAATGAGTTCCAGGGGACCTGAAGTAAATTAAAAACAGATTCAATATGAGGAATAATTTTAGACACTAAACTTTTAAGTTCCATAAAAACCGCTTAAGTAAACTGGGTCAGAGAACATATCTTTTCCTTAATGATTGACTGATTTAATATTTTTGAGAGCCCAAAATATCTCTTGCACTGAGACACATGACATTACCCTCTAGGGGGCTCCATTCTGGGGCAGGAATGACCTTGTGATAGCACACACTCACAAACTGGAGCCCTGTGTAGTTTATGACAAGCATAATTCAAACCAAAGCATAATGTTGTTTGAAGGTACTGTTCATCAGTCCTATGCACTTGATTATGTAAAACCAACTGAGTGAATCATTAAGCTTTCTAACAATTGAGTACCTTTACAATTTCCTGTGTATATTCTATCAAGAGTACATTTCAAAGTTTTCTGAATTGGTCATTTTATTTATTTTGCAACTGAAATTGTTAGATACTTATAAAGAGTATTGAATAAAGGCAAGGGCAAATAAGAGATTACGAGTAGTAACAGAATACAAGATAGTACATCCAAGAAATGAGAAATCTGAAAACATTTCATACATTTTAAATATTTGAAGGTTTAGACAGAAGTGCTACTTTCAAAACAACTTTCAATAAAAACATGCAACAAGACACCAACATTAACAAGTTACAAGAATGCAATTTTCTCTGACTAAACTAGGACAATTTGATTACTGAAAGTGTGACTAGTACTTTCTAGGTAGGTAGTAACTGTTTATCAGTGAAAGAATGGAGGTTAACTTCTAGTCATCTTTAGAAGAGGATTTCTTCATGGTGTGGGGAGGTTTATCAGAACTTATGTCAATAAACAGGTTCTATGATTCACAGCTGGTGAATTCCTATGAAAAGGTAACATGATTGATTCTCCATCTTCCAGAGTTTGAATTTTCTAATTTTGGGTGACTTAAGAAACTTCCACTTTTGCCTTTGACACATTTGGCCTCATTTAACAAATATTTACTTGTCTGTGTGAATAGCCCTGTGAAACTCTGTGAGGAAAACAGAAATGAACATTATCCAGCCTTTTCTATGAAAGGTAGCCCTAAATAAAGTTGGAAAGGAAGTGATGATGTAAATCATTTATTAATTAAATTTCTAGGGTTTTCTTTTAAAAGTAAGATTGATGTAGGGGGTCATGGGAGAGAAAACTGACAAATACAAACCAAATGCTAATACCAATTTTCTAAAATAGCCATCTTCCTCTCGCAATCCAAGTAAGCCTCCAGGACACAATGATCTCTATTACTTTAAGACCACTCTTTTTTTTTGGCTTAGAAAAATGGATATTTTAGAAAAAGGCAAGAGAAGTATACAAAATATAGTTTACTCAAAAAGGACAGAAATAAAAATGTTGTCTATGTATTTTCTACAAAATAATGCTACAGAAAAATGAAAGTGCTTTAGATCAGAATGATCAATTTCTCATTTATCAAACGTGGACCTGCTCCTCTTCTCACGACAATTAGGAAACTGTTGATGGACCAGTAATGACAAATCGGAGAAGAGAGCTGGTTTTGGACTGGCTCATTAAACAAAATCCCATGTGGTCGTTCCTCTAGGTCAGCCAAGCGACCCCGGTATCCTCGTAATGCTACGTGCTCTCCACACCTACACTTAATTGGTTTAGGCCCCAACATGAAATTTTTCCATTTGTATCATCCACAAGACTTTGACATTCAAAAGAATTCCATGAGAAAATAAAGAGTTCCTTCTTGAACCTAAGTTAACTAGACTCCCCTGAACTTGTCTGGCCTAACTTGTCCTCTGCTGAGAACACAGAGGAAGCCCTTCACATTGCTGGGCTTAGCCTTCTAACATATATGAGGCTGAGCTGATGAGCACACCTGCAGGTTTACATATTTTAAAAGTTCTGATCAAATATAAGGTCGGCTTCTCCAATAAAAACTCAATTTAGATCGGAAAGCAAATGTGAAAAACTGCAAATACAGTCATCATAAATATGCCTTAAATATATGTTTCAAATTGTTCTAAAATCTAAATATGTCCTGTAAGAACAATATACTCTGATTTATTTTTAAAACAATTAAATACTAATACTTACAATGTTGGGTTAATACCTGTAACTTGCATATGAAATGTACACAGAAGTATGTTCCTAACTTTAATGTTTTTATCTTATTAAACCTTGAAATTTCTTTTGTCACATTAAACCATAGTCAACAGATTAAACTTTGCTTTTATAAAAGTTATACTGAAATAATATTTATATAGTTAAGCTTCTAATTTTTTTCCATGTAAATTACTCACCTTGGCAAGGCTTCTCTGCAATAGCTGATATTGTGTCCCATTTTAAATTCTATAAATAGAACTAGCTTAGGCTGGAAACCTGGATTTTACTGGAGCTGAAATTTGCTACTACTAAATGTTTTGCACACTGTTTAAAATCAGAACAACAGAAGCTATGCATGTGCCTAAGCCCTATTTCTTTCCTCATATATCTCCTAAGGAAAACAAAATGATTGCTAAGATTACTAAGAATTAGGAAAGTGTTCATTTATTCTACTTTGCAAACTACCTAATAAAAATATTTTAATAAGTGATATGTCATAACATACATCATTAAAATTATGGAAATAAAATATTGAACAGAAATCACTGAAATCAAAGTTTGCACAGAGTGGGTTTCTTTGGAAATGCTACAGAGACACCAGGAAGGAAAAAAAAACCAAACAAACAAATAATGAAGAAGCTAAGGCCTATTGTTTCCACAAGGGAAAGACAATGAATAACCAAAAAGAAATGTGTGAATTAAGAATATTTAATGGTAAGTGAAATAGTAACATATTCACCCAAGGCATAATGCAAGTTGGCAAATTTAGTGACTTATCAGCTTAGCTAGAGAAAAAGCAGGAGGCAGGACCAGGTGAGAAGGAAATGCGTGGCGGTTCCACAGGGTGTGATTCAGGCCAGGCCAAAATCCAAGGAGTCAGCCTTTCCTTCCAATTCAGCGTTTTAAGCCTGTAGCTTATTAATCTAAGGACTCAAAATGAAACAAATCTGCTTAAAAAGTAGAGACAAGTCAGTGAAGTCCAAGGATGTGAATTGTAAGATGAATTCCAACCTATTTGCCTGGACATTACCCAGAAGGAAATGGAACAATTAACTGCACGGCCATCAAGGTTTGACATGCACAAAAATGTGTTTCATTCAACGCAGCTTTTGTCACATAGAAGAAACTGGTGGTACTTCAGATATGAACCCCAAGAGATTCCTCTACAGAGGTTCAAACACAAAAAGCTGTTCAGAAACAACTTCAGTACAATTTATACATTTTTGCAGAACTACCAGTGTGTATGGGGGAGTGGCAGTAAGCAGCTGTGTCCAGAACTAGAAATGTAAGGAAGTATTCCGTCACAGCAGTGCAAGCAGGAGCTTAACTGAGCTGCCAACAATTTTAAAATATTCTCAGAGATTGTCAGCAATTGAAATACCAGTTGTACACTGAACATTCCTTTTATTTCTTTTCTCTTTTCTTTCCCTTTCCTTTCTCTGTATTATATGAAATTGTTTGCTATCAATTTTTGAGAACTCAAATGTTGTTAAACCAAAGGCTGCTACACAAACATGAGCTTGGGGACATGAACAAAGTGGATTATTTCCGTATGAATTTAACAGGATTTAAGAAACACACTCTTGCAGTGGGTAACATCCTGAGGCAAATGTAGAAAGGGTTTTATGACACAAGGAATTGCTCCTGTTGTGTCCTAACATAGCATGGAGCATCCACAATGCCTAAGCACTGTAGTCCTTACTGCTGAGACAGCAAAGGAGGTTTGTACTTCCAGGCTTTCCTGTATATCTTAGGTCAGTTTAATCACTGTTACATCTAATTTCTTTTCCATGTTAAAACAAAGATAACATCGCTAATAAAATGTTGCCATGAATTAAACCAGTTCTAAATGTGTAATACTTTCATTTTTAATTTAGGTGAGCAGAACTGAAATCACAATTCAAAAGAGAAGCAAATAGAGAAATAGCATGAATGCAGGAATTTGGAGGTGCTATTATACTGCTGTCAAAATAAAATTAAAACATGAAGTCACTAGTAGCAATAATTGTAAGCTCTAAGCAGTGCTTATTATGTATAGGAATTATTCTACAAGTTTTCTATAGATTTTCCAAAGCGTTTTCCCCTAATGTGGTATCTGTTTAAACCAAATTTGATATCTGCTTAAATTAGAATGTATTTATTCATAATGAAATTTGAAAATCTGATAACGTTAAATTACAGACGTAGGAATCTTCAATATTTGAATCCTAGTTGTCTTGTAATCCAAGCTACGAATGGAAGTTCAAGAATAATTAAAGAATAAGCAGTAAGTGAAGAAAGAGAGAAGGCAAAAGAGACTTCTACAGTCACCCAGCAACGCCTGGCACATTCCGTGTGTACACGGGTCCCTGTCTGATTCTGAGTCAGCATCACACAGATTTTATGGTGCCACTCGGTGCTATGGGACCACAGGCTTTTCTCTCCTGTGCAGAGAACAACTTGGGTAGAAATGTGTGAGGCGCAGGGATGCCCGGGAGGAGGACACCTGCTCCACAGTTGGCAGGGCTCCTCTCAGCGTGTCACGGTGACCTGCATACAAGAAGCAGCTGAGTAGCTTTCCAGCACAGCTATTTATAATGTTTTCATGAGCCCCGAAATAGGCTACCTGGTCATCTATGTACTTTATAGGGTTTGAATCACTGTATTTCATTTTGTGAAAACACATTTCCAATTTAATTGATCAATTGCCAAAAGTAAAAATTTTGAATGGATGTCAAAGACAAATGAAGGGACAGATTATGTATTTACATAAATTATGTTCTGATTTGGGTGTTTTTTCAACTTTGTTTAAAATTGCTTTTAGCTGAATGTAATAGCTGCTACTGTTTGCATACGTTCAGGATTCTTGGGATGAAATAATCCCGAAGTAATAATGGGTAGTTAATAACACTCACCAGACAGTTCCCTGTGGTTACTCCCAGGCATCCTTGCCTTAGTGGGTGACAGAAGGATCTGGCTCTCACTCTGCAAACTAGGGAACTTCACGTGGCTGCACACATCATATCCTGCTGGCGTGATCTAGGCACTTCCACCACGCGCAGTACTCTTCTCCTCCCGAGTCTTTTTGACCGACCGCCGAGGAAAGCAAAGTGTGCCCCCAAAGAGGCCCGTGTCCTAACCCCTAAGCCGTGAATTTGGTTAGGTCACATAGCAAAGGAGAGAGAGGGTTACTAGTCAGCCATCCTTAAAATAGATCACCCTGGAAAAATAAAGAGTGGGGCTATGGAAGTGAAAAACTTGAAAGAGACAGCCGGGGCGATGCCAGAGTGGAACGGCCTGCCTGGCGCCGCTGCCCTTGCAGGCAGGTTGGGGCAGAAACCACGGACGGCAGGTGGACTCCAGAATCTGGGAAGACAGACATGCGTCCCTTTCTGTGCTCCTCATAAAACAGCACAGTCCTCCCAGTAAGACCCACTGTGGAGGTCTGACTTAAAGAACTGCAAGCTAATTCTTTTCTTGAATCATAGCTCTAAGTATATTGTAATTTGTTACCGCAGAATGAGGAAACTAACGTGATCTCTTTCCTCACTGATTAGCGAGGCGGGAGAAAGTGCTCCTCTCCAAGCGAACAGTGCAACCACGACTGAGGGTTCCATTCCCTTGAGCACTGCCAGCTCTCCAAAGGAAAACACACAGCGCACAGCGTCCACTGACAGGGGGGTAACACTCAGGAATTACACAGTTATACCGTTTTAAAGAAGGATAATTTAAAATTAGATAAACATTTACTTTTTTAAAAAGGTAAGAAAAACTTAATATATTACTATTCCAGAATGTAGGTAATTTTTCCCAATCTACACATCTACGTACTTGGCAAACACTACTTAAATAAAAGCCCACTCATTCCATAAATCAGCTCTGTAGTTTTCCTAAACTTACTGGAATACCAAGTTAAAAGGAAATGCAATTTTTTGATCCACATTAATTGCTATGTGATGAAGTCCTACAGTGGTATCTCCAAAGGTCCTAGGGAACTACTGTGTTCTACTGCAATATATTTTGTAAGAATTTAGAATCAGGAGTATATATAAAACATATACACCGGGAGTATACACAGAAGAGAGCTGTTTTCTTCCACAGAACTAATAGCGCTATCACTGGGTTCCAGATCTGCATCACTGTTCTGATTCTGCTGAGGTCCCGGAAGGTAGGCTGTTCCCTGGCATCACAGGAGGGGCACAAGATCTTTACGATAGTCCCTGGCCTTTTTCTCTTAGATTACTCTTCGACACTTTCCCTTTCTGTAGTACTTTCCCTTCATCGCCTAGAAGCAAAGACTCATAAAAGTCAGTAGACGTGGTCCTAATTTTGGCTTCAATGACATGAACAGAACTCTGCCACCCACGTGTCAATGTCCTCAGCTGTATCTTGAAGTTCTGGGCTCAGTGATCTTTACAGCCCTTAAAGAATCTGAGATGCTTGGTCCCAAGAGCTCAAAGAAACCTCTCCAGTTTTACCTTTCAGGCTTATGGTCCTAGAGGGACCACCCCATATAGGGGCTAATTTCACTGCTACCTCAGGCACTAAGTGCATACTGAGGAAGGACTAGCCTATGAATGGGTGAGGCCCTAATGAGAGAATTTCAGAACACAGTGAGATTCTGGGGACATTTCTTTCTGAAGCAGCCATTTGGAAAATAAGCATAGACCAGCTTCTTGCCAATGGTCATGACACAAGTTCATGACACATGGAATATAAGGCAATTTCCCTATTAAAAAACCCAAACTCAACCAAAAAAAAAAAAAAAACCACAATATAGATAAGGACAGGCAAGTCATATTTATTTATTTATTTATTTATTTATATTTTAGATAAGAATCTCCTTAAAATTTAATTGACTAAATGTATTACATTCAATATTCCATGGGTTTCTTCTGGACAAAGTATTGGGATAAATACAAACAGACCTCTGGACCTCCTTCCTAGCTGATGAAGATCAAACACAGGAGGCGAGGGGACACAGGTGCACCTTCATATTTACATCTTGCCTTTACTTTACAGCTCAGTGCCAGAAATATTTACAGAAAATACAATAAGAAAAAGACCATGTCTTGGCAACATACCGAAATTCATACAAATCATCTATATGGTTAAGCCAATAATGATACTGCTTAGTTTTTACAGGCAAGTCCTATTTAAAAGGAACTTTCCAGGCAGCTTCCATATGCAGCTGTGAGTCTCACAGGCCAAGAACATACACGCTCACACTGATACATTTAGTTCCCAAGTAATTCCTACCTTTCATTCTGCCTCACAGACAAAGGGAGAGACTTTTCTCCACGTCCACTACTGAATGTGATGGAAAATCCTGCCGGCTCACACAAACATGTTAGGGTTTTTATGTTCAAGCCGAGCAGTACTAGGAGCCTTTGTGGATTCATCTCAGTCCCTTCCCATCACACAAACAGAGTAACTACACTGGGCCAAGTTTTGCTAGCGGCACAAACACATCCTTACACAGCTGCTCTGAATGCAGAGGAGCGGTCTCTCAACTCGACCCGGCCCCGGGCAGCGTGGCCACGGGGCAGAGCCGGGCAGTCTGCTGGGGGTGACTCCGTGCCTCAACCCGGCCCGGAGCTGGGTGGTACACTGGGAGCGACTCCATGGATTCGACCTGGCCACCAGCAGCGCGGTGATAGGGCAGAGCCGGGCAGTCCGCTGGGGGTGACCCCGTGGACTTGACCCGGCCTCCAGCAGTGCAGAGATGGGGCACAGCCTGGAGATCCACTCGGGGCGACACCATGGACTCGACCAGGCCGCAGCAGAGCCCAACCTGGGCAGATCCCAGAGGTCTGCTTGGGAGACCCTGAGGACTCGACCAGACCTCTAGATGCCATGTATGGAGGCGAAGCCTAGTGGTTCACTGGGTGACCTCACTGAATTGACTGGACCCCCGATGGCCTTGAGGGCTTGTCAGTGGGGGCTTGACCATAGTGAACCCGGTTCCCTACCTATCTACTGTGTTTGAGCATAGGTGCTTTTCCACGTCCTGCCATAGCAATTTGTATACACCAATACATGTTATAGCATAATTTGAAGCAGCTATGTCTCTCCCCGAGGTGAGAGTTCGAAGGTATAAATAAACCCAAAAGTACAGTTATTATCACAGGGAAGATGATGATTGGGGTGGTAGAACAACAGAGATGAGGGTGGAGAAAACTGATTAATCAAACGAGCCATCATCTGTATAACCGAGTAATAAACATGAAGATAACACTTACATAATACAGCATCCAGTGCTAATTCCCTACTATGTTCTCTATGATTTCATATTTCCTTTATTGTTTTTGTGTTAACAGATGCGAAGTTAACTTTATGTACTACAGCATCCAGTACTAATTCCCTACTATATTCTATATAATTTTGTATTTCCTGTATTGTTTATGTATTAGTCTGGTTTATATGTCTCCATTCTTTTGTCTTTAAAATAAAAATAAAAAAAAATAGGATGCCTCAGAAGCACACACAAGAAAAGAGCCAACTTCACCAGCTACTCCTCAAATGTGGATTGGTCTGGACCGAGTCCTTTGTCTCAGTTCTCTCTTCCTTCATCCTTCCCCCAAACTGGTGCTGTAAGGTAAGATTACCCTGCTTCTGCTTTACTCTTACCGTCTCCCATGTCCTCAGCAAAATTCCTTCCTACTCACTCGCACTGTTCCTCGGCCAACATCTCTTTAGAATATTTTCCATGTTGAAACATTCTTCCCTCCAACACCCAATCTCTTCAACAGTGGAAACATGCAGGAACCACATATGTACCCTCGCTATCTCCCAAAGCAACCCATCCATTCATTCCACTCACTGATCCTCGACCTTCTTGCCACTGGTGATACAAAGGCTTAATACACAGATCCTCCACTCAAAGAAGCCCGACACATCCTTGCAGAGAGAAGTCCCTGATGAGAACATGTCACAACAGAGACCATCAACTTCCTCAGGTCATCAGAGGACAGAATGGCTATCGTCCTTCCATGAGTTGGCAAAAGTTTTCATTGGAAGCTGCATGTGATACTGCTTTGAATTCTTTATCACTGTTATGGCTTGTGTCTAGATGTCCCTCTGTAAGCCTCATGCAGTCATAATGTTATAGGCAGCTAAGTTAGATAAAATATTACAGGTAATCTGATAGCTTTGGGCCCTTGAGGGAGCCAGTGCAGAAGACAAGATACCTTGCAATGTGGGGGAGATAGGCACCTCCACTTTGGGCCAGACCACAAGATAAAAGATACAACAAATGCACCCATAAACTTCCTAAGGATAAAGATTAGGGGTTGATATTCTGCATAGGTGCCAATCACCTTGAGGAAGCCAGGAAGAGCCACTATCCCAACTCCTACAGGAAAGGCCCCTGTTCTTTATTCACACCCACTTGCTATGTGACTCACTTCCCCATTTGATCCCAATTTAATCAATTTTACCTGAGCAATTATACTTGTAATCTTATTGGTTGACCAAAGTTTTGTCCCACCTCATGCCCACCTTGAGATTTCCCATTTTTCCCTAGTTTGGACCGGCCTCATGTCATGGATTTGCTCTATAAAAATTCCTAGAAAAGGCAGGGTCCTTGGCAATTCACTGGGGATCTGTTCTGTCTCTCTTGGACAAAAGCTTTCTTTCCCCCAATAAATGTATTTTGCTCTTAACCTCCACTGTTCCTAAAATTCAGTTTTAGAGAACATGAACTCATACTGGACAGGTAGCAGCTTGGGAGTTTCCTTCCCTTACATCAGTAGGACTTTTTCAGAGGGGCTGGATCTAGAGTGTGTGATGCTGGGATTAAAGGTATGTGATTAGTAAATCAGTCGACGGACTGGTTTGGCATATTTCTAGCTGGGTTTAAGGGTGAGAGTGTACACCTGCCGTAGGGTGGTCTCTTATACACAATGTAAGAGACAGAGTCTTGTCTCCCTTGCTTGCTTCATTTTGCTCTCTTCTGCCACTATGAAATGTTTCTCCTCTGCCAAGCCACTCTACCTAGGAGCCAAGTGATTATGGACTGAAACATTTACAAACAGTGAACTAAATAAACCTTTCCCACTTTAACTTTGGGTGTCAGGTATTTTGTCTCAACAACCAGAGAAAACAGACTAAGACAATCACATACAATTCTAGTGAAAAATGTCTATAAAGTTATCTTGTCAATAGTACCTTTAAATAATACGTGCACTGTGGGTGCTCAATAAATACACATTTTAAGCATACTAGGGCAGCAGGGAACAAATGATTCTGGCAGTGCCTTCTCCCGCCACTTGTTTTCTCCTTCTCAGGTCCCCTGTAATTTTTAAGAAAATTTTTTTTGCCACCTCAGTAGATGGTTGATCTCAACAAAGATGAGGCATACAGAAAGGGTTGGGAAGTTCTATATGTATTCAGGTCAGACAGGTAGGCAACCTGGTCAAGGTCTGAGCTCATACATGCGATTCCCATGTTTCCTTCTCAACTCTCACTCATGACCAGAAGCGCCAGGCTCAGCACTGGCCAGCTACTTTACAAACAGATGAACTTGCAAATCACCAGTTCAGGATCACAGGTCATGGCTCATCTTTGAGTATGGAAAACTATGCCTTCTAAGTCCCATAGGTTAATGGATGTGTAAGATTTACATCTTTGTATGTTTATTTATATAAATATGTATTTACTGAACACCTGATACCTTAGCAAGAGCTGTGGGGTATAAAAAACTGAAAAGTATCCTTATTTTGATTAGAAACAATTATTTCCCCCAGCCTCTTTTCAAGACTGGCCTATCCTGATTACTTCTGTAATAATTCTTCTGCAATTTTTAGTAAGTGATTATTTTTAGGTATGACTCCCACCTCCACTGTCCATTCCTTGAAGGAAGGACCTACACACACAGTGACTTCTCTCCAAATCTGGGCAGAGGGGCTATGCTTAATGAAATCCAAAGATCAGGAAACAGAGACAGCGAGTTTAAATGATGTAGACAAGATCCTAAGGGTGCTGTGGCTGTGATCAGTCTTCAATAACATAAGCCTATACTTCCAGTGCTGGGTCCAGCAAGAACGTATGTGTTTTCTTATTGGCATACTGGGTTTCTGAAAAGACCCTGTTTTGAGAGTGGAAAACACTTACACTCAAGATGGCTTTCTGAAAAACAAAGAAAATCCAACAGAAAGCATTTGTGTGAAGATACATTCACAGGGATGGCTTCATCTGGCCCATCAGAAACCTACAGTTGGAAGTCTCCAAGAATTCTAAGTCTCAGAAAGACTCACAACTGTGCTTCATGGAAAAAAATAGTGCACATTTAGGCCTCTGAAACACAGAGCAGTTTCATACTAGATTAACAGCATCAAATATTCTAAACCAATCTGTTCATTTGTTTCCTTCCTTACCACAGGGTCTGAAGCTGGAAGGTGGAAAAGGAGCAGCTAGTGTGCAACAGAGAAGGTACAGCAAAGACAGAATCCATCTGCGGTCCATTCTCCAGGAGGAACAGAGCTGGCCCGTATCAGGGGCTGAAGAAAGGAAAAAAGAAAAACCCTAAACCAGAAGGATAAAATAAAGTCTTGTGTTAGACAAGAGCACCCTAGCAAGAAAAAGGAGTCTATTACGCTTAGGAGAAAACTAGGAGGAGAACTGAGAGCTGGGAAAAATGGATCAAAAAGATTTGTTTCAAGGGATAATGAAGAGGCATCATCAATGAAGAGGCATCACCTGCTGATATCCCACTGACGCTAACCTGCTCAACAATTGGTTCTACCTACAACGATGGAAGCCAAGTTTTCTGATCGCCCACTGCCGACTGCCTTCCCTGTTACATAAACTGTGCATGATAATTTGCTCTTAAAATGATGGGAGGTAAAAAACACCTTCAGAACACAGTATTCAGATAAAAGTTTTGACTTGGTTTTGTCATGATTGTTAAGGAAGGAAGGAAATAGGAAATAAACAGAGAAAAGGGAGGGAGAACAATGAAGGGAAGGGGAGGGAAAGGAAGGGGAAGGCAGGGAAGGGGAGGAGAGAGGCTGGGGGAGGGAAGGGAAGGGCAGTGGAGGGGGAGGGGATGGGAAGGGAATTTTATAAGACATAATTGAAACAATTAAGCAAATGTGAATATGGGCTGGGTATTTGAAATTAAGAAATCAGATGCCTAGTGATTGCTTTAAAGTACCTTGGTGTGGGTATGTGGTAGCTCAGTGGTACAGTATTTACCTAACATGCAAGAGGCCCTGGGTTTGATCCCCAGCACTACAAAACAAACGAAATAAAAAACTCGAAAATAAGTATGCAGAGGGCAAAAAGAGGTAAACATACATGAAAGAAGCTGGAAAACCACAGATAATCATAGACACTAGGTCATGGTAATAAAAGGAAGTATTCTATTTTCACTACTTTTATTTATATTTTAATGTCCATGGTAATAAAGTTAAAAATGAGTGAGGGAAGTTTTCAGGCCTCAGTGTTTTGACTTATTCCCATTATGTATCCTCTATAACCTCTGATGAAATAGCTTCTCTCAAAGATCTCTTCTGCATAATCATAGTAGATTATATCCAATTAGTTGTATTATAATTTATTTCATTTTTAGGACACAGATGAAATCTAAGATTTACAGAATTGATTAAGAAGCTGCTTCCTGTATTAGGAAAATCAGTTTCCTTCCATTCATGAAATAATTGAAAGTTTGTAAGTATCTTTGACATATCAGTTAAAGCTCAATTTTACTAAGGTCTCGGGTGCTAACTTTACATCCACATTTTGGATAACATATCTCTGGTGAGAGTATTAGAATTTGGGAAAAGTAAAGGAAGCTGTGAAAACCCATTGAGAAACTGCCCTCATGGGGAAACTGAAGAATGGACACTGACCATGTTTTAGACACACCTGTGTAGGAGACATCTCTATTCTCCTAGACTGAACTAATTCAGACTGTCCCCCAAAGACACTGTCATATTTACTGTCAACTATAACATGTAGCAATTTCACATTTTCATGCCTCTGATTCTACAGTAAGTGCCCCGTAAACGAAAACCATGCTGGTTAACAGTTATAACTGAGTTAAATCTCGTGCATGTGCACAAAATCTTACAGAATGAAAGACAGAGTCTTGGAACAAAGTTCTGGAAACAATGGAATTCCCTTTTTAAAATAATGCTGCTTCATATTCTTCATATAAAACCAGAAAAGGATAGCTCCCAAAAGCACAGATCGATCTTGCGTGCTTACAACAGATAATCTGAGCAGCTCTGCTGAAGATAACAGTATGTAATATAACAACCGTTAATTTCCATCATTTTGTTCTGAAACCCTGTATCATTTTGTTTTTGCTTTGTTTTGTTTTTTCTATGTTGTTGGTATTATTTTGTTATTGTTCTTTTTATTATTTTATTTAAAATAAAAAACACAAAAAAGTAGTTTATTAAAAATTAGAATCTCAATGTAAAGAAATTTATAGGTAACTCATCTAATATATTTCATGATATTTTACTTTTCCCATGCCCATTCTACATCATTATACAGCCATCATACCAAATCTCTTTCTCAGTAGGCACAAAATGAAAATTTTATGTGGTAAGAGAGAATTGTATCATACTTTAATCGACAATACTGTTTTTCTTTCTTAGTCATACCCCAAACAGCAGCATCTTAATACCAATGAAATACAGCATCTAAAAATGGAATAAAGTTTACCAAGTTTAGCAAATATATTTAGGTTAGACAAAAAATTGCTATAAGGAAGTACAGATGTCAAAATATCCCCTCTAAACAGAGGACCAGTCACAATTTCATGTCTTCATTCTCTAAAACAAGACAAAATAACAATGCAGACTAAGGAGGACCACACGCACCCCTCTGCTGGTCACGTGTAGCTGCTCCAAAGGCATCTTCCCGACTCCTGGGACTGGGACGCTGGGTATGTCCAAGCTGCCCTGAGGACTGTGGCCGGTGTAGAAAGGCAAACGTATTTTCGATCACTAGGGTAGGAAACCGTGACAAGTGCAGCTGTGCAACCTGCAAGCAGAGCTCCTCTTGCTCCGTTAGTCTATGCTTCTAAGTAAGATCCTCTGAAGTCACCACGAATAAATTCATCAAGATAAAATCTTTAATTCTACACTATGCTTAGGCTCATTAGCTCCAGCAATGGAAAAAGAAAAGCAAAGTTCCTCTACATATGAGATACTACTTCATCAAACAGTAATAAAAATAATTTACAGACTCTACATTGCATTTTAACTTTGGTGCCAAACAAAACTTAATGAACAATTCTGTCCCAACGCCATTCCTAAACAGATAAATAACACTTCTTCCCTCAGCCACTCACTTTGTTTAAACTTGAATTTTACTTCTAATTCATTCCATTTACTATTGAATTTTCATTCACCTGGAGCTCTCAATGCTGCTTAGAAAAATATTTAAAATATTAAAATGAATGAGAGGGTTTATATTTCCTTTACTAAGCAATTATTAGTCTTTCCTTTGCATTTTTAATAAATCACACTTTATTGAGGAAATAAGTTCTGACCTGCCTAGAATATTCAGTGTTTTGACATGATGACTATTATAGTAAGTCTGTTTAACCAATACGACTTTAAGAATGGAAGAAAAAGCTCAATTATACTGTTAAATGCAACTAAGAATGGACAAACGTAAGGAAAAGGAGGTAAAAAAGAGAAAATACATTGTTTCCCTTTATTTCCCCAAAATGGCCTAAGTAGGGGAAAAATGTGAGAAAGTGGGCTCTAATTATCACTTGCTGATTCATTCCCAAGAACCTGTACATTTCTGAGTATGTCCACTTGTCCTGTTCTTGCATCTAAAGCTGTCTTTGATGAGTCGTTCCGTCTACAGAGCACACCAGTAGCAAGACAAGATTACAGCAACTGTATAGTCAATGGTGATTCGTTTTCCTATTGATGCTCAACATGGTCTTCTTTATTAAACATTTTTCTCTAATTCTACAAATATTTATCTTAACATTGATGCAGCAAGAGTAAAACACTTTTTAAAAGGTTATTTGATTATTATGCTGGAAAACTGACGACATGAAAAATGAATTCATGCAAAAGACTCAAAATCAGCCTAGCACTCTCCAGAAGCATCAAAAAATAAATTAATTTCCCCCTTGAGTAAAATGTCACCTCCACGCCCCTGAAGATTTACTGCAGGGAATTAATCAGTGCCCCACACTGGCCCAGGAGTGCACAGTGGGAAATCCCATCAGAACTAAAAAAGACAGCTTTTATTTCATTGCTGAGGACCATTTAACCTGACTTTATTTAGATAGCCTGAGTCTTTCTCTGAGCAACTTTAAAGAAACCGTGTTCTGTTTCTATTGTCCTGAAGAGCAGAGCAAAATATGCCTGAACTGACCTTTAAACAACTGCATTTTACCATAATAGAACAGTGGAAGAACTGCACATGTCTGCACACAAACACCACCTCAGGCCTTACCTTTTCTCCAAGATTTAAGCTTCAAATGCTGTAATACTGGATGGATGTTAGTTTCAAAGCACAACCAGTGGCACTTAAATCAGTCTGTCAGAAACCCAGACAAGTGTAGTGCTTTTCTATTGAGGCCCTTCTCGTCTCCCAGTCTCAGCCTGTCATAAGCCCCACAGGATTTCTCCTTACCTGCCTAGCTATACAAATTCTTGGTGTATTTTGCTTCAATTCACTTTTCTCCATTTCACCATCATCCATTTCCTCTTTGATCAGTGTGGAAGTGAAAGTAAAGTAAACACAGGAGAGCTGCAGACAGGACAGGTAAACATGTGGGTCTCAGGTCTTACACTCCAGCCTTGGTTTTGTAGCCCAACAAAACTTGGAATGAGCCCGACCAAAGCACAGCCTTCTAATAAACTCATACTTTCTCTTGAATGCATGCTGCCAAGGCCATAGCATCATGGCGTAGTCATACTTGGCTAAGAATTCCAAACTTGAGGCAGTTTTCCTCAAAGCACAAAAATCAGGAGGATACCAGCCTTCATCCTGATGTCCTGCAAGCCAGAATTTTTTGTTTGTTTGTCTTTACTTCATTAAAATAATACCATCACTGTGGTTCTGCAAAAACTCAATGTCACGAGCCCAGGGTATGCGAAAGCTCCTGTAGGAAGGAAGGGGTGCTTGGTTTATTATTCATGATCTCCAGAGTCACTGTGTGAAGTATGAGATAAAATCAAACATAGCATGCATAACAATGCGACAGAATTAACTCCCCTGGCACTCTGAGAGATACAAAGGAAACAAGTATCACAGACCTACTGCAAGAGACCCAATTGCCGTAACCACAGCTATCACAGCGGGTGGTCTGTCTATATCTCCACCATGGTGCCTGGGTTATAATACATGCAAGTGTTCAGTAAATATTTATTAAATTAATGCAGCATGGTACTTGATCTTTATAAGAAGCTTCCGACTCACTGTTATTAGTATTACAAATATTTTAGAGTAGAGCAATACCTTTACTATTTACTATGACTGTCAGCATTGCACAAATGTGAAATACATTTCACAAAGTAGCACAAAATGCCCACCCTACGTGACTTCAAGCCTAAGCTCTAGGGGCCGTATATTTCTCTCTCATGTTGATAAAAACAGATTCCCTAGAAAACAGTAAGTGGAAGACTCTCCATAATATAGAGCACTATGAGCAGGGCTGGTAACCAAAATTTCAAGAAGAATGTTGGCTAAAAGCTAAAAAGTCCAGTAGAGCTGGAAGTAATTAACATTTAAAGCAAGAAGAGATTCGGCAAACCAGTGGAGAAGCAGGAATCACGATGTGGATTCAGGGTGAGCAGGAGGACTTCTGAGGGCGTTGCGTGTACGGGGTCACCTGGGTTCGGTGTGGTAAGTACACAAAGTACAACTAGTAATGCAGCAGCCACAGGTCAGTAATGAAGAGGGTCAGGGACAGTAGAAGTCTGGCAATTTTGGGATCAATAGGTTAGAAATGAACTAGAGGTAAGATGCATTACATGAACCATAATTTAAGGGAAATTGAAATATTGGGGGTGTATAGAAACTTATTATTTCCTAACACCAAGTAACAAAAGATGTGTGGATCTGGAAAAATCTAGGGGCAGGTGGAGTAGGTCAGTGGAATCAGCCAAAGCCTGCTAAAGTATTCAATCAAGGTAGAGTGATGGAGAGGGTACAAAGTGGAAGTGGATATTCAAATCACACGAGAGAGAAGTCAAAAGTCATGTGTAAATTGGAGTCAGCAGCCCTGCATGTCCCCAAGCATGGTAGAGTCCAAGACAGTCTGGGGGAGTCCTGGTCTGTGCTGCATATACACAGTGTGCTGGTGCTCTGAGGATTTCAAAGGGCAGCATTTGTAGCTTGCCTCTTGAGAAAGGCTGCAGCATACCATGAATGTCCCATGGAGGGAGAGTTTTATGATCTCATGTAACTTGGCCTGCAAAGAATACAGGCAAAAGCTTTACATCCAAGGAAAACGCACTTGCAGGTAAGAGGAAATGGGCAATAAACATACTCTGGTAGGTTTACACTGATGGGTATGGAGAAACACAGCTAGAAAAGTAGCTTGGAGCCACACATAAAAATGTGAATGTTTGAGCAGAGCACGGATATGCTGTTCCAGGAAACTAGTAGGCAATTGAGATTTTGAGTTCGGAAATATTCTGATAAGAATGTCGATTCGAAGACGAATATGGCAGTAATATTGTTGAGGAACCAAAAGGAACCTGTTGCTATGATGTGAGGCAAAGAAGTGAATCACATCCATAACAGTAACAACACAGTGATATTTGGAGCACTGCAACTGGGAAATGCTAGTGGGTAGGAGCGCCAGTGAGGGAAATAGGAAAATGACAATCCTATCCACGGGAGGGATAAACACACACACAAATGCACACGTACACGGACTCACAACCATACCTTACATAAGTTGTGGAAGGTCTAGTACTCCTGGGCACGGGCAATGTCACATCATGACACAGGGTCAGGGATACAGGGTTCCATTTGTGTCCACCATGTGTGTTTTTAATATAGCCAGCGAGTTTTATTAAATAAAAATACAGGATTTTGAAAACTGTGTTTTCTGAAACTATAGCTGTCACACACAACAGTTCTGAATGTGCCAAATCGAATGGCACTTCAGAAAATGAATCAAAATACTTTAGATAATTAAATGTATTTTTCAAAGTTAGTGCCGTGACTAGTGCAACATGGCAACTTAAGCCAGTGAGGACAGCAATGCTGCAGCGCTGTTCTGGGGGCTGCTCCTCCAGAGCGGCACAATTTTCACTGAGAGACCAGGCCCCTCACCCTCAGCCCCCTGCTTAGAAATGTGCTCCAAGGAAAACCCAGCACAATCTGGCCCAAACAGGTCTCAGATGTGGTCCTGGCTCCATCAGTCCAGGCTCGACTCAGATGAGGTCCACATAAACAGCGTTTGGTTTTTCATAAATTTGAGGCTGATACTTTCTTTTATTAGTTTTTGAATTTGGCAGAGTGGGGAGTATTAATTAGTGAGGCCACGGAAACACAATCACCAGTGCTGATCTTCCTTACCTCAAAATACTATTGGCTAGTAAAGATGGTGATTAACTCTAACGGTGTCAAATAATTTATATCCCTGGTATGTAGCATCCATCACATTCACACGAAAGAAAATTACTTTATCTTCATTATAGATATGCAGGACTCATGAAGCTATCTGTATTTGGTCACTCTCTCCATGGTTAAATACCTACTGCATATTTTTAAAAAATGAATGCAGATTTAGGCAATACCTTGGCCTATCTCTCTTTGAGCCCCTTACTAGTAAATTTTTAAAATTCTTTTATCACATCACTATTATTTCATCATCATTCTGTTTATAACATGTTGAACCCAAAATGAATGTGTTTTAACTCGATTTTGAAATCATGTATTTTATTTGGAGATTGCTGCTTCTAATATTATCTCTCATTCATTGCTTTTGCTTATTTCTTGGTATTTGTTGTTGGTTTCTTAATGGACCAAAGCAGTGAATATTTACAAATGGTCAGGTTCACTTTGCATTTCTGTAAAACTGGGAACCAAAGGACATGACTTTTAGAAAGATACCATTAAGCTAAAGGCCAAATTGGAGATTTCAAAAAAACAGAATTGGATGAAGTAGTACTAGTGAGATGGTTCTACCTTGTTTTCAAAATCCTTCATGAGAGATGATGTAGGAACTAAAATCCTGAGAAGTGTCATGGAATGTGTCTGGCAGGAGCATTTCTCTTTAGCAGAAGTGTTACATGCTTCACCTGTCACGCCGTGCACTTACCAAGTGACTCCACTTCATGGCTATGCAGCCGGCCTTGCTAACACAGTGGGTATTACTCTAACGAGGGTAACATACAAAAGCTGTTTTAGCCCATACTCTGTGAGGAATACCCTTGAAAATGTTCACAAAACAGACTGAGACATTTACATAGTTTTAATGGCTACATCCTTGGGTGCCAAAAATAAAACACACACATTTTCATTTCTAATCAGTAGGCATATGCCATTTATACATTTTCAAGATGCTGATTGCTAATGTCTGGCTTTTAGAGTAGTGTCTTCACATTCTTATATTTCTTTCTATCAGAACTCCTGTGGTTTTCACCAAAATTCAAACAAACCGGGACATTTCAATGTTCTGACTGGGCCCATGTCTGCTGCAATAAGCAAGCCCGCTGCTTGCCACAGTGACATCTGAAGACTGAGTTAGACTAAAGAGAGGGCAGCATGACTAAGCACATGACACGGAGCAGCACTGCGCTATTCTGAAGAGCACATGACCACCATGCCGGTTGGCTGTGTTATGCTAATAAGTATGGTATGAAGTTTTAGGCAACAGAGTGGACTTACCTAAATCTATAACCAAGGTTTCTGGACTAACTTTAGCTGAAGTTATCCTTCCCTAGTAATTTTTCCTGGGTGTGTCAGGACACCATATTTTGTTTTATTTGGAAATCCCAATCCAAACCCAAATGATGAGATGTATTTTACAGTAATCTTACATATCCTTATCTATGAAATGTATTTTATTGTCAAAAAAGATACTTCATGTAACTTAACCACCAAACCATATATGAAAAACAAAATGCACAATGACAGAAATACGTATTTGTCCCTTTATAAAACAGTGATGGGCTAAAGCTGTCATAAGCATATCACATTGACATAAAATAAAAAGAAGCTCAATTGGATTCATAGCTTTATAATTTCAGACAAAAGGTATAAATCAATAAACCTTCAACTCTTGATTTTTTATGTTTGTTTGCTTCTGGTTTTTCAACTGCATGATTTTACTTCAGGTTTTTCTAGTACAGACTTTACTGCAGGGAATAAGGCCAGGTTCCCAGTCAGTGAAAATACAGCATGACTGACAGGGCGCAGTCACAAACTACACTCGGAGCTGCCCAGTGGCAATCAACATGGGATACCAAGGGAGGCAGCAAGCCTGTGGAGGGGCTGGAAGGAAGGAGGCACACTCAGCTCGAACGCGTTATTCTCTCATACCATAGTCGATGCCTCCCACATGACTGAAGCTTTTTGAGTTTGAGTTACTTTCCTTTGTTAAAAAAAAAAAAAAAACTGCACGAAAGACCTAAGAAAAAAGCAATAGATATTTAAAGGCAGAAAGAATACATCACTGTATCTCAACATTACAGCACTCTCTTAGAACCAAAGCTTGGAAGCAAAGATGAGTATGTGTGTTGGTGGTGTTTAGAAAGTGCTTTAAAAGTGTTCTGCAATTGTGCTGCACATGCCAACACAAAAACTATATTTATTATTTGTGAATAGTGATCACCTTTCCACACTGGCAGAAATCAGCCATTAAAATCTCCATTTTAGAAATGACACAGATGCTGAGAAAGATCCAGGAATTTACTCCAGGTACAAAATCACATTTGATTTCAAAGCTCTCTTTTCATTTAAGAATATTAACTGTAATGAATGATTTATTATCATTTAGCTAAGCAGAAATAATTTCAAAAATCAGCAAAGAAATAACAGACCTGAATGAAACCTGTGAACAAATGAACTGGTAGACGTATGCAGAGTGCTCCACCCCACAACATCTGAATACCCATTTTTCTCAGCTGCACATGGGAATTTCTCTAAAATAGACTACATTGTATCCCATAGAATATAGCTAACTAAATGCAAAAGAACTGAAATTATCCCATGCATATTATCTAACCACAGTGCAACAAATTGGAAATCAATAACAAAAGGAACTCCAAAAACTCAGTAAACAGTTGGAAATTAAACAACCTCCTGAACAACCAAAGGGTCACAGAAGAAATTAAAGAAGTTGTTAAAAAATACCTACAGACAAATGAAAATGTAAATAAAACTTACCAGAATCTGTGAGATGCAATGAAAGCAGTGCACAGAGGGAAATTTATAGCAGTGAACTCACACATAAGGAAAACATAAAGAGAACAAATAAACAGCCAAATGCTGCACCTCAAACTTTTAGAAAAAGAAGGACAAGTCAAGCCCAAAGCCCAAAGAAGGGAGAAGATTATAAAGATCATGGCAGAAGTTAATGCAATGGAGACAAAGAAAACACTACAAAAAATAAGTGAATCAAAGAGCTGGTTCTTTGAAAGAATAAAATAGATAAACCCCTAGCCAACCTTAGCAAAAAAAGAAGGAACTGAAATGCATGCAATAAGGAAGGAAAATAATGAAATTACTACAGATCCTACAGAAATTCAGATCATTAATACTTACTTTAAAAATCTTTACTACAATAGGATAGAAAACTCAGAAAAAATGAAGAGATTCCTAGATATGTATGAATTACCAACGTGGAATCAAGAAGATATAAAAGATTGTTAATATGTTAATAGCAGTTACTATAGTGTGATTTGAAGTAGTGCCTAGATCTACCTACTGTCTGCTAAGAAGAGCACCCGGAGCACCAGGAATCATCTACATGGATATCCGGATCTAAATCTTAATCTTTCTGGCTGATGCTGAAAGGGGAGCTTGTTGGTGAAACATGTTCTTACAAAACTGTTTGGTGGGTTCTGACAAAGATGAATGACCGGACACTATAAATTTGAAACTAAGCTGGAACAGATCTATGAATGCAAAAGCAGCTGAGAGAGATCCGGGGAAGATGGCAACCAGGTGAGCAGCAAGGGAGCGAACCTCCTTAATAAACACCACCAGCTCGAGACAGACTTGGCGAGCGTGAATGCCGGGACCTCGGCTGGGAAGTTTAAACTGGGCGTATTTCTCTGAGATGCCGGGGGAGATGTGGTAGGGCGGACCAGGCTGCCGGGGCGAGACGTGGGAA
>PVLD010002937.1:0-153354 GCA_004027595.1 Dinomys branickii
GATATCAATGGATAAAACAACAACTACTGTTGAGACCATATCACCTTTTCTATAGATTAGTTGTGATTGTACTATTTTCTATGATAATTGGTGTCTGTTTGTCAATATGTTTTTGTACTTATATGTTTCTAAAATTAAAAAAAAAAAAAGAATCAAAAAAAAATAAATGATCGCAAAATAAAAAAGCAAAGGAAGACTGGTGGTAGCGACTGCTTAGCAGGCCTGAGGTCTTGAGTTTGACCCCCAGCACCATGAAGTGCAGGGTAAAGTGTTCACTACCAAAGAGCATTAATACTATTCCAGTCCACTGGTACAACCAGAAGAACCAGAGCTCCTTCCTTGGAGAAATGGCTGATTCTAGGATTGGGGCAGTGAAATATATAAAATATATAAAAACGAGCCTCAAGCATTCTTGCAGTGGCAGAAGGTAAGGAAATAAACACCTCATCACCCTCCAAACCCCTAAATCCCAGAGTGCACATGGATAGGGAAAAGTCAACGGTGCCCCAGGACTAACTGGAAGAGTTCCTAATAGTAAAGCTGGAAGTATCTAAGAAAAATAAGAATTAGTTCGTAACCCAAGCTATCTAAGAAAAATTATGAGTCGGATTGTAACCCAAGGTAGCAATTAAGTATCCGAAAACCCATACAGACAAAAGTCAATAATGGAATGAATTAACAAACAGCCAGAAGGTACACATCACCCAATAGTCTATACAGATTGTGCTCCCTAAGGCAGGGCACATAACTCCCCGCCCTTCAATGTGGGCTGTGCAGAGTGACTTCCTCCCAAAGAGTACAGGATGGGAAGGGAGGGAACAGTAACCTTGTGGTGGAGAAACTCGCCAAACTGCCTAAGCCCTGGGAACAAGGTCATCGCCAGCAGCAGTAAGCCCTGTGGGCACCACGCACTTCTGACCTGATGTGATACACATACCTCTGCACTTCTGTTACCTTCTCTTCAAACCCAGTCTACTCCTGAGAAAAGCACCAGCAGATTCCAAGACGGGGCGTCCCGCAATACACTTGACAGGGACTTGTCAGAGCCGTCAAGGTGATCAAAAACAAGGGAAGTCTGAGAGAGGAGGCTAAGGAGGCATGACAACTAAATGTAATGTGATCTCTGAGATAATCTTGGAACAGAAGAAGGGCAGTAGGCAAAAAGAAAATCTGAAAAAAAACTGGCTTTTTTTTTTTTTTTTTGTCTTTTTGAGACAGGGTCTTGCTATACAGTTCAGGTTGGCCTTCCACTCACTTTGTAGCCCAGGCTAGTCTCAAATTTGCAACAATCCTCCTGCCTCAGCCTCCTGAGTGCAGGGATTACAGGGGTGCACCACCACGCCCAGATTCATTAGTTATAACATATTGTTCTAACATGCATTGGGTTTTTTTTATTTTAAAGAGAATTTTAATATATATATATATATATTTTTTTTGTACTGGGAATTGAACTCAGGACCTTGCACTTGCCAGGCAGGTGCTCATGCCACTGAGCTATATCCCTGGCCCTAAAGAGAATTTTTTAAAAAGGACCATAGCAAAATGCCAATAACATAGATAAAAACAAAGCAAAAACAGTAAGAATGATGCAGGGTTTCAGAATAAAATGGTAGGAGCTAACAGTGGTTGTTATATTACACATTTTTATCTTCATCGAAGTTGGTCAGATTACCAGATGTAAGAATGCAAGATTGATCAAGCCATTGAAGAGAGTGAAAAATAGGGGCTGGGGATATAGCTCAGTGGAATAAGCGCCTGCCTAGCAAGTGCACGGTCCTGAGTTCGATCCCCAGTACCGCAAAAAAAAAAAAAAGAAAAGAAAAGAGTAAAAAATAAAAGCAAAAATTATAAATGATGCAGAGTTTCACCTAACAAGATGACAGGAATTCAACAGTTGCATATTGTTGTCTTCAAATTAGTTGTTCAGATCTAACATGCAATGTTCACAATAGGGAAAGCTCTGTGTGTGTGGATAGATGAACTCTATATTATCTGTTCAATTTTTCCGTAAATCTAAAGCTGTTCTACAAATAAAGACTGTTTAAAAAAGAAAGGCAAGCTGGGGAGAAGAACGACAAGGAGGAACTCCAGCTGTGCAAGAGATCTGGGATCTCAAGGAAGGAAGGTGAGGGTCAGTGTCTTTCATGTCACCCGCACCTACCTGCTCCATAGGGAGCTGGGAACTTGCCAGAATGTCCTGGGATGCCTGTATCTCTGCTGTCAAATACATATTGGGAAGTGGAAAGACAGAACGTTCCTGGGCTTCGTACCCTGTAATGTGTTTGGGGGTGGGGGTAGATTGGTCGTTGTGGCCCTGGACCATTAAGGACAGCCAAAGACTCCTGGACTCGGGATGTCCTGTCAGTTCACATCAACTTATCATCTGTTATGCTGTTTATCTAGATGTGCCCCAAAGCCTCACGGAGATTTTGAAAGGTGATTGGATTAAGGAGCAGCATAATTGACTTTCTATTAGGAGGTAGGATTTGGCTCAAGGAGAGAGTTCCCCGGGGGCACGGCCTACAAGCATTTCTGTGCCACCTCGGCTCCTCCCTTATCTCTGCTTCTGCGCTGCCGTGAGGTAAGCAACTCTCCACCGCCAGGCTCCTCCGCTACACCGTACTGGCTTAAAGCCAGCTGACTGCGGGCTGACACATGAGCTGAAATAAATCTTCTCTCCCCTTAAGTTTTAGGTGTTGGGTATTTTGTTATCGAAATGAGGGAAGTAACTGAGACAGATTTTGGTAACAGAGAAGTGGGGTCTGGCCATGTGCTCTAGATGCCTTTGGAACTATTCATGGGAGGAATTTGGAAAGGTTAGGAGATGTTAGCTGGAGAAAATGCAGAATGCTGTAAGCCAAGTTTGAGGAGAGATTCTGGCTTGAGTGCAGAAGACCTAAATACTGATTTTAAAAAAGCAGACAGGAAACATGAGGCTCAGGAGGTCTCAGCTGGGAACAAGGACGTAGGGAAGTTGGGTCCTGGTCTTGTATGTTAGGCTCTGGTGGAAAATTTTTCCATATTTTGCTGAATTCCTGAGACTTTTCTGAAGACTGAGATTAAAGGCAGTGCATTAATTAATATGGCAAAGGAAATTTCAAAGCAGCCCAATCTTGGGGCTGTGGCATGGATACTGTTGGGGCTTTTAGCCATATTTATATTGAAAATCAAAAGCAAAAACCCATTTTAATAATTTTTAGCTTTTCCAGAAGGAAAGCACCACAAAGATGTAACAGAGAAGAGGTTGGTTGCTGCAAAGATTAGTATTAAAACGAAGCCAAATACTTTGGATCAGGACAAGGGGAAAAATGGCTTAAGGGCATGTGAGGAACCAGCAAGATTCCATCTTTCACAGGCTCAAAATATCAAATCCAAAAGACTGCTTTGAGAAGGGACCTCCAGGGCATATGCTCCCGAAGGGCTGTCTAGAGAGTTTGTTTCCTAGGATTTAATTCATAGAGCTCAGCCATTCAGGCACTCAGAAACCTCGGCAGCCACGATAAAGGAAACCTGGCTATTGCTTGAACTGGTAGTAGACCCTGGTGTCAGCTATGTGGTGCTGGTTTTACAAGCATGCAGAATGCAAGAATGTTACTTAGGAAAGTTTCCATCCAGATTTCAGAAGACCCAAGGGGCCAGGCAGTGTGCCCCTAAGAAGGCAGTGTGTGAAGCTACGAAGAAGCCAAAAGTTCAGCAGAGTCCCCAGGAAACTGGAGAATCCAGGAGCATGGATTGTCTTAGGAAACTCACAGGAGTGAGCAAACCTAGCCCAAGAGAGAAGCCACAAGAGCTATAACCACTGGCAGTGCCATAGGGGCAGGGCTGCTCAAGCCCTTTGGAGTTTGTGTCTCACCACAGCCTGCCACAGGTGCTGGACACAGAGTTACAAGATTTAATTTTGCCCTGCTATGCTTTGGTCTTGCTGTGGTCCCATTAGTTTTTCTGCTTCTATTTCTCCATTTTGGAATGAGAATGTTTAACCTGTGCCATCATATGTTTAATTTAAACAGTGTTTAACTTCTTTTTGAAACTATAGAGGTTTACCACTAAGAGTTTGCCTTATGTTTCAGGGGAGATTTTGGACTTTTTTTTTTGTCTTTTGAGACAGGGACTCACTATGTAGTTCAGGCTGGCTTTGAACTCACTTTGTAGCCCAGCCTGGCCTCAAACTTGCAATGATCCCTCTGTCTTAGACTCCCAAGTGCTGGGATTATAGGCATGCACCATCACACCTGGCCAGACTTTGGACTTTTTAGCAATGCTGGAACCATTAGGATTTTGACAACTCTTAGAGATGGGCTAAGTGTATTTTGCATAAAGAAATGTATATTAGTTTGGGGGGACCAGGAGTGGAATGTTTTGGTCCCCCTAAAGCTTCATGAACTCAAAGGTGTGGCTTTTGAAAGGTGATTTGATTATGGGAGTAGTATAATCGACCTGCTGTTAGAAGGTCGGTTCTGCTCAGAAGATGTGGGTCAGTGTAAGTGTGACCCAGAAGGTGTACTGCCCTTCCTGGCCACTCCCTTGATGCTGTGCTTCCTGTCTGCAACTCCCCTCAGCTATGCTGGCCTGCCTTGGAGCTAGTGGAATATGGACTTAAACCTTGTGAGCCACAATAAACCTATCCTCCTTAAAGCTGTGGGTGTCAGTTTTTGGGTTTTATTTTATTTTTTGTCTTTTTGAGACAGGGTCTTGCTATGCAGTTCAGGCTGTCCTTGAGCTCACTTTGTAGCCCAGGCTGGTCTCAAACTCACAGCAGTTCTCTTGCTTCAGCCTCTTGAGTTCTGGGATCACAAGCATGCACCACCACACCTAGCTAGGTGTTAGGTATTTTGTCCCAGTGATAAGAAAATAATAAAACACCATCCTGCCTGCATCCTACCTTCAATCTTCTGAAAAGGGCGGTCTGAGCCCAATTCCATTAGGGGACAAAAGGGGCTCCTGATTTTTCTTTGAGTCATTCTTCCAGCCTGGCTTGCTCCCACAGAATAGAAACTGAAGTCTTAAACATGCTTTGGGATGCCCTCCATTTAAAAAACCCCAAAGCAGGTGATTTTGGTCTACATGGCCTGCAGCTTCTTCATGTTGTGTGACTGAAGTTGCTTGAGTCCTGGAGTGAACGCTATAGCAATTTTGAAGCTTTTTATAGCAATTTTTATAAAGACCTGTCTATTTTTATCATCCATTTACTAAGCTTGAATCCTCAGAGATAAGCACTGTCCCCTCTTTTCTGTGTCCTCAATACCCAGCACAGTGACTAGTCCATAAAAAATGCTCCAGAAATGTTGCTGGATGGATGAACGGGCAATTAAAGGCAGGCATTTCATCAGTACAGGCTAATACCTAGCATTATCTCCCTGCAATGAAACAATTCCAGCGCCAAAGAAAGAAACTTGAGCCGGTGGGGCTAGAAATAAATAGACATAGGGCTTCATCTGACTTTTTGAAATATGAAAAATAGGGGCTGGGGATATAGCTCAGTGGAATAAGCCCCTGCCTAGCAAGCGCAGGGTCCTGAGTTCAATCCCCAGTACCGCCAAAAAAAAAAAAACCAAAAAAAATAGAAATATGAAAAATAGGTTGCTGATTTTCCTCTTTCACTGTCTTATAGGTGTGTGGTGGATTATATACAACATGCAGAAGGAGCTCTGGTTTACTGGACCAAAAGGAGGCCAAATGATCTGAAGCAAAGAGAAGAGAGTTTCAGATATAATCACTAAGCACTTTTTTTTTCCCCGTACCGGAAATCGAACTCAGGACCTTGTGCTTACCAGGCAGGTGCTATGCCACTGAGCTATCTCCCCGGCCCAGATATGAGCACTAATTTCTACCAGTGTGTATTTGGGCCCAGCAGGAGTACATCTACAACGTAAGGCATGAATATCTATGGCACAGATCATGTATTACATAAATCAGTGGCACTTGGAAATACATAAAACTTATAATGAAGGTGCATTATTGATACATATTGAGAAAGTCTTCAGTTAGCAAGATGATATACTTGTCAGAGTAATATATGATTCCAATATCTATTTGTCTGTTTCTTATAGATTCAATAGAAAAGAGGCATTTTACACACACACACACACACCTGCTGACTTTTCTCTCTCTCAGTACTAGGAGTTGAATTCACAGCTTTCACACTTTCACTACATCCCCAGCCTTTTTTTTTTTTTTTGTCTTTTTGAGACAGGGTCTCACTGTGCAGTTCATGCTGGCCTTGAGCTCACTTTTGTAGCCCGGGCTGGTCTCAAACTCAAAACAATCCTCCTGCCTCAGCCTCCCGAGTGCTGGAATACAGGCATGTGCCATCGAGCTGGCCAGCCGTTTTTATTTATCGTGTTGAAATAGGGTCTCACTAGGTCACTAAATTGCCCAGTCTGAACTTGAATTTGCAGTCCTCCTGCCTTAGCATCTCAGAGTGCTGGGATTATGGGTGTGTGCCTCCAAGCCAGCATTTTTTTTCTTAAGACTTGCTATGTAGTTCAGTCTGAGCTTGAACTCACTATGTCCTCCATGTTGGCCTTGAACTTGCAGCAATCCTCCTGTCTCAGCCTCCCCAGTGCTGGGATTACAGCCATGCACCATGGTGCTTGGCTTGCCCTCTCTTTATTTCTTAACAGACACTCAGAATTTAAGGATCCAGACTGGGACCAGTCTTATCACTGAACTACTTCTCCAACCCCACCTGTAATCTATCTGAAGAAAGAAAATATATTAGTATGCTCGGACCAAGGAAAAAAACAGACCCTTTTCAATTTTGCTGAGTAGATTCAGAAAGGTGCTCTTTTCTGAGCTACGGGAAAGGAGTTGGCAAGAGTAAAAGGAATGACTCGCTTCTCTGCAGGAATGTGGAGCACAAGGCTGTGTAGGGCAGTGTGCACGTGGGTACATACGCTGACACTCACGTGGAATTGTGTGTCCCTTTAGCAGTGAGCATGCAGGAGCCCCAGAGAGCGGACAGCTCTTCTCACACGGGGGCAGGAGGAAAGGAACTGGCTCCTGAGCAAGCAGAGAGGCCAGATGGGAGATGCCCCCAGGGCATAGCCAGATAAAGGCAGTTTTGTTACTGTCTTGGGGCCCGGTGTCCTGGGCTGGAGACCTGGGAAAACAAGTTAAGTGAACCGTGTAAGAGTCCCCAGCCCAGCCGCAGCACACAGCAGAGGTTCAGCAACTGTCCACTGAAAGTTTTACAAGTGCAGGAATAAAAGGATCAATTTTGCATCATCTGCACAGGGCCAGGGCCTCCGGCTAGGGGGGGCGCTAGCAGGGTGTAAGAGTTTTTCACATGGCCAGCAGCTGGTCCCGTCCCTCCCCCCCCCCCCCGCACCCCCGACAGTGAGTGCTGTCCTGGGGCTGTCCTGGTGCAAGGAACTCCTACAGGAGAGGTGGTGGGTCGCTGGATGGGCCCCGTGGCCTTGGGATTTGGGGGTTAGTGAGGTGATGAATGTGGGGATGAAGACACTCAATAATCCTACTGCTGGAAATCCAGGACCTCTAGCACAGTACACAAACGCTGTTCCCCTTAGCTGCATTCCCAGCCTCCTCCCCCCAGTTCTTATAGTGCACCGGGCCTTGGGCAGAGGGCCTCCCCAACATGAGCTCATCCGCCCTCACCCAAAGACTCTGATGATCTTCCCCTTTGCATAGAAAGTCACTGCAGCTTAGGTTGCACAGTCTAATATGCAGCTGCAGGCCCCATGGTCCTTAGAATGGGTCATTTCTACAAATCAGACTTTAAATTTGGGATTAGAGACTCGAAGCTGCTTAGAGAAAAGCCAGTGCTGTTTGTTATCCAGGAACATGGGGCCCTGAGACCGTTCGGTGGCGAAGATGACCTTCCAGAGGGGTAGTCACCTCCATGCGACCGCGGGCCGGGACTCTCCAGCCGGCAGCAACAGGTCCCAGGTCGCGGCGGGGCGGGGCGGGGCGGGGCGGGGCGCGGCGGGTACCCGAGGCCGCCACTAGAGGGCAGCCAGGGAGCGCGCGCGGGCGGCAGGGCCGGACCCCCAGGTAAGTGTGGTCAAAGTGGGGCCGCCCCCTTTCGGGGCCCACTTTCGGAAGGCCCGAGAGTGCGTCTGACTGTGCGGCGGGGACCGGAACGGGGGTGCAGGGCGGTCCCAGAGCAGCGTCTGGGATCTGGAAGCCCGGGCTGGGGGCTGAGCCGCGGGAGGGCCTGGCGCTGAACTGCTCTCCTCAGCCGCGCCCGCCGACGGCCGCGCCCCCACCCTTGGCTGCCCTAGAGCTGCCCGCAACCGCGCCTGGGCCCAGCGCCCAGCACGCCGGGCCTCTGCACGAGGCGGGCAGCTCGGCAGGGACCCTCGGCGGCGCCCGTCGTAGACCCTGGCTGGGGGCGGCCGGGAGGGGGAGGGGGCGGCCCGTGGGGGAGGGGCGGCGGCCGCGGACAGCAGGCGGCGCTGGGGCGAGCGCTCCGGCGAGCGCGTCAACAAGTGCGGTGTTTACCCAGCGCGGGCGGCGCGCACGTGAGCGGGGCGGGTGGCCGGGGGCTCGGGGTCGCCCAGGCAGCGGCGGCGTGGGGGTGGGCGGAGGGTGGCGCCCTCCGCCTTCTGCCCTCTGTGCCTAGCCTGGCCCGGCCTGAGGATCCTGCGCTCCACGTGAGTGGCCTGGTGCTTGCCTCTTGCCACTGGTGGGGGGCAGGAGCGAAATCTCAGTGGCACCTCGGCACCCGGGGTGTGGGCGCTGCGGAGACAGGCTGCCTGGTGCACACTGCCCATCTCTTCCAGCCTGGCAGCCCCGCCCGGGGTTTCTTTTTCTCTCCCTCGCAGCGGTTGGGCAGAGTTTGGGGATAAACTGCAGACCATCCAGAGCCCCTATCTGTGCTCAGGGGGGTGGCCTTGGGCTTTCTGTGGTGCAGAAGCCGCCTTCGTGGACTGCAGAGAGAACTGTGCCGAGAGTTCCGTGACTCTAGCTCCCGCCTGGCTCCGAGAGAGCAGGGCGACCTGTCTGTCACACCCCAGGGAGAGAGGTGTGAGGCTGAGGGTGGAGACCTGTCCTGGTGAGATCAGAGCAGAGGGGATCCAGGGGAATGATCGATGTCACCTCCACCTGTGCAGCAAAGAACCTGTGATCCTTCCCGCTGTCTGGGGCAAGGAGGTGAGAGGGGTGTCCCTGGAGACCCTCGTGAGAGAACACTGACTGGGCCAGTTCTGCAGTCCAGGCTCCACCTTGCCCTGTCACCTGGAGAGACTGCGCCTCCCTGGGTCTCCAGGCTTCTCCACCTCCCTGCCCCTGACATCCATTTGGCCTCGCATCTGAAAAAAAGAAAGAAAATCCCGTGTCTGAGCCGTAAGGCTGGCTTCCTCTTTTCTCTCACTGTCACATTTTCCTGACAAGTGCTCTGCACCTGCCACCTCCTGCGCCCCCCTCCTAATCCTCTGCAGCTCGAGGCCGGCCACTTTGCTGCAGCTGCCTGACCATGCCCCTGGGAGTCTGTGGTTCCCGGGCCCTGCTCTTCTGTGGGCCCTCGTCCTCCAAGCCCTGGGAAGCCCGCCCCTCCCAGGAGACGCAGCTGACATTTCTGAGCACAGCACCTTGCTCTCCTTCCCCATCGTTCCCCCTCCTCTTCTGAGCTGTCCCTCTGCAGGGACAGGTTTTCCAGGCCATAGGTGTGTTTCTCGTGAGACTCCGCAGGAGTCCTCTGGAAGTGTCCGACTTGTGTGTCTAGCCTTGTCCAGCCTTGTCCTGTCACGCTGTCCTGGGACGTTGCAGGGTCGCCACAGACTCAGCATGTCCACGTGTGGGTTCCTCCTCCCAGGAAGCTTTCCCTTCCTTCACAGCACTGGGTTCCCTCCTGCTGTCGCACAGGTGGGCACACTTGTCTCTGCAGTGCCTAGCTTCTCCCCTGCCCTTTGTGAGGCCCGGAACAGCTTAGACCAGGGAACAGTTTCTTAGCTGGTCTCCCTGCTGCCAGCGCCATGAGGCAGTCTGTCTGACATGTCACCTCTGAATCATCCCCTGTACTTTGTCACAGAGCCCCTTCCTGAGAAATCTCTAGAGGTTTTGGGTTTCTTCCCTTGCAAAGCTCAGCTTCTTCCCCTGCACGTGAAGCTCTTGGTCACATAGCTTACCTGTCATACCAGGTTCCAGTCCTGGGCCCTGCTGCCTCCCTAGCCCAGTTGCCCACTTGGCCCTGCCCTGTTCTGCTTGGCTCAGACACTGTTTCCCAGCAAAGCTGGGCCCCACACTAATTACATCAGGACCCGTTTCCTGGCCCTGTGCCTCTGAACCCCCACTGTCCTGTAGCTATCTGGTGATTTGCAGCCCTCCCTGGCACAAAGCTGTTTCCTCTTTCCCAGATTCCCCAGGACTGGGTACCCTGTGGGCACTCAATAGGTTTTCCCACTCCAAACTTCCAAGAGCGCGGTCTCCTATCCCATCATCCTTGAGTCCAGTTCAAATTCCCTCTCCCTCCAGGAGTGTTCCCCTCTTCCAGATTCTAGTCCATCTGCTCCTGCCATTGATGGATTGGTTACAGGTTACACAACATAATTTAATACTTTGTTTTCTGCTGTTAGCTTCCCCTATCAGGAGTATGAGACATGCTTTTCCGGCTCTTAACCACAGCAGCTGTTTATTGAGTGGGTGGTTCTGTGTCCTGGACTGGCCAGTGAGCTGGTGGGTCCAGGCACTCCCTTGTTTTGTATCACCCTTACAATACCTGGAGAGGTGAACATCAGGATTATTGTCCTCGTTCTCCCCGAGGATGCAGACTCAAGAGCGGGCCAGGAACCTACCTCAGCCAAGCAGCTTGCAGGTGGGCAAAGCTGAGGCTGGAATTTGAGTCCACCTCTCAAGGCTGTTTTTAGGGACATCCTGTGATTTGCTGTTTGTTCAAGAAGCAGGTGTGTTCTACATCTCCTGTGTCCCCTTGGCACCTAGCCCGAATGTACAGGACATGCTGGTGACTTGGCTTATTGGTTGCTTGGGGCTCCACTGCACTTGAGGAAAGGACTCTGTCATAGACAGATGGTTAATGGTGGGATAAGAGACTCAGGGAGGCTGTGACGTCCGCTGGCCCCAGAGGCCTTGGAAGCAGGCTGTTTTCCAGTCCAGCTTTAAGAACTGTGGAATAAAGAGAAAGCCTTGCAAGGGTCATTGGGTCATTTCTGTCCAGGAAGGCACTTTTAAATGCTTTTTTTTTGGTAAACAAAACTAATCACTCTCCTGTACTGAACACCTTCAACTAAGTTTATTTAGGAGATGTCCTCCTGCAGGTCACTGTCATATGAAAATGAGCTCCTGCTGTGAAATCCTGTTACCATAGCAACCAGTAGTGTGAGGCCCTAGTCGCTTAGGTCTCTGCACTGTAAGCTTCCAGGAGCTTTTTCTGTTTCTGTCACCTAAGAAAAACAACAACAACAAAACAAAAGTAAATAAAACACTCTTTTGCAGACATTTAAACATTTTTGTTCTCCAGGCAGTGACATCTGGGTACTGTCAGTGCACCAGCACGTTGTTACCAGGCTGCTGACACCATTAATGATGACCCTGCAACAGTAACCCTGGTTTAGGTCACATTTTGAGTGATACCCAGTGTCCTGTGGATACAAGGACAGTAGCTGCAGCTGCCAGGCCGGGCATTTGGATGCTGGAGAGAAAGGGACGTAGACTGTGTGAGTGTGTGTGTGTGTGGCTTATGGTGCAGCCCTGCTCCAGGTGGAGGTGAACTCTTTGCTTTGCCCTCCTCTGAGGACCTTGCTCATGGACATCCCAGCAGGGCCACCCAGAGCTGGGTACCTTGGGGGAGTTAAGAAAAAAAGTTCCTTTGCCGGTGATTGTAGCGAGTGACGTTGACTGAATGCTCACAGCGTGCAGAGCCTCTTCCCATGTTTACTCTTCAGCTGAGTGAAGTCACAAGTACTGCTGTCATTCCCATTTTACTGGGAAGGACACCGATACATAGATTGTTTGTCACATGGCAAGGAGAGGGGAGAGTCATACTTTCCCATGATCTGAGGCTCAAGTCAGGAGTTTCTGACATTTTAAAGTCTCATAATGGGTACAATGCTGCAGTGCACACAGTAGCAAAACCTGGAAATCACCAGAGCCCATCAGCAGTAGAGTGGACACATATTTTGGGGTGAATGTGGACAATAGAACACTGTCCCAGAGAGAATAAACAGTCAGTTGGTAGCCACGTGGTAAAGCATGGGTGAATCAGACAAATGAAACACTGAGCAAAAGGAAGGGGCCAGATGTAAAAGAGCACATACTGTAGGATTCCATTCATCTAAAGTGCAGTAAAGGTGCAAGAGACCTAAGGTATTAGCAGTCTGGGTCCTATTTTCCTGGAGGCCCGAGAAAGGCTCTGGGCGGTGGGTGAGGTATGTTTTGTTTTTAGGGAGGTGGAATCTTGTTATATTGTCCAGGCTGGTTCCTAACTCCTGGGCTCAAGCAGTTCCCCCAACTAGTTGGGACTATAGGTCTGTGCCATCACACCTAGTTTGTTTTTTAAATCTGAATGTTTACGTAGGTATGTTGGTACTGTCAGAATTCATGTATGTTGGGGGCGGGGTGATCAGGCCCAGGGCCTTATGCCTACCAGCAAGTGTACAACCCGTGAGCTAAGCCCCAGCCCAGAATTCATCAGTGTGGGTGTGTATCCTCTGAATGTCATACTTCAGTAAGATGTACCGAAGCAGGAGAAAAAGGCAGCAGTGAGCCTAAGCCCAGGGTGTGAGTACAGATCCTCCATCCGCTTTAGCCTCACTGTGCAGGAGCCTTAGGTTTCTCATGATGGACTCAAGAGTTAGGGTTAGTGGGTTCTGGAGGGCCGGTGTGGGGATGTGAGTAGAGGCAGTCCCTTCCACTTCCTGGCTGTAGGGGGAGCTTGCTTAGCCAGCAGGTGGCTGCTTGGGGTGGACCCTGTCCTTGAAGCTGCCCTGGTCTTGCTCCCTGGATACCCTGGGGATGAGTGACGGATATGTATTGCCTTCTGCTGGTCATGGGGAGTCAGGTCAGCTGGGAGGTACTGCAGAATCTGGGGGGCGCTGCAGCCCCGCACGGTCACCGTCAGCCCTTCCACAGCGGTGAGCTGCCTGCAGAACACCAGCATTTCAAGGACAGCGCCAGCCTGTAGAGTCGCAGCATTTGCTGCGGGAGTGGCTCCTCCATTCACACGGCAGTTATGTGCTGCTAAAAATACTGGAGCACCTTATGTAAGAGCGTAGTTTCACGGTTGGCACCTTATGTAAAAGCACTTCTTATATGCCGTGCACCATTAATCAGCTCCATTTGCTGTGACCACTGCGGGCACTGGCATGAGCTTAGTGGTAGCTCAGCCTGGTGAAAGGGGTGAAAGATCATGGATATCTCACCTTGCCTTACTCGTGCCGCTGTGCCCCTGCATCACTTACCGTTGGTACGTACTGTCTTTGGGCCTGGCCTGGCCAAGCAGTTGATCCCAGGGTTTGCTAAGCTTCCTCTTGCTACTTCTCCCAGCCCCCACTCACTGACGTGTATCCCCTGACTGAAGATAGAGCTATAGCACCTTGCAATTAGAAAGGTCTGCTTCCTGGTTCGAGTCCCCTCCATCAGCAGCCAGGGTGGACGACCAGGTGGCCATTCGGCCTGTGCTTTGAATCCTGTCAGTAATGAGGGGAGAGTAGGAGCCCATCCCATTATTGGACAGGGACTTGCATAGTAAGGAAGAACGGTGGAACGATGCAAGGCTTGGAACAAGCCCCCTCGGGCCAATCTGATAAAGTTCAGATCTTTAAATGCATGGGATCTGAGGCTTGGAAGGGAGCATCAGAAGGGCCTGTTCAAATACGAAAGGTAGGACCGAGCCACCAACGACCTGCAGAGCAACATGCCCAAGTTTTATTGTGACTACTGCGATACGTACCTCACCCATGATTCTCCGTCTGTGAGAAAGACACTGCAGTGGTAGGAAACAAAGAGAATGTAAAAGACTACTATCAGAAATGGATGGAAGAGCAAGCTCAGAGCCTGATTGACTAAACAACGGCTGCATTTCAACAAGGAAAGATACCTCCTACTCCATTCTCCGCTCCTCCCCCGGCAGGGGCCATGATCCCATCTCCACCCGGTCTCCCGGGTCCTCCGCGCCCGGGAATGATGCCAGCGCTCCACATAGGAGGCCCTCCCATGATGCCAATGATGGGCCCCCCTCCGCCTGGGATGATGCCAGTGGGACCTGCTCCTGGGATGAGGCCGCCCATGGGAGGCCACATGCCGACCATGCCCGGGCCTCCGATGATGCGCCCCCCGGCGTGGCCCATGATGGTGCCCACTCGGCCAGGGATGACTCGGCCAGACAGATAAAGCGAGCGGGCAGCCTCGTGTCAGCTTTGTATTATTTGTTCTGCTTCACCAGGGGATCATGGTGCTGTGACTCGGTGTTTTCTAACAGCGTGAATGACAAGGAAGACTTGCTCCCCCTCCCTATCAGAGAGAGAATAGTTATGAAAGGAGAAGAGTGATAAAGTGCAGAAAGTACAGTTCCCTTTGTGTTGTGAAATATGAAAATAAAGTCGTCAGCTCTTTTAGTTAAAAAACAAACAAACAAACAAAAAAACAAATACGAAAGGTAGCCTCCTTACAACACAGTAATTCTGCATCTCAGCAGCTACCCTAAAGAAACTAGCGCAAACTAGGGTTGTAGCTGAGTAGTAGAGTTGTGCTTTGTATGTGTGAGGCTCTGAGTTCCATCCTCAGCACTAAAAAGGAGGGGAGGAAAGGAGAGAGGAAAGGGGGAAAGGAGGGAGAGGGAAAGAAAGAAGCAAGGGGGGAAGAGCCTGCGCACCTGTGTTGGAGCAGCCTCTGTGCGGTCCTCCGTGGTGTCTGCTGGTGGTGTGGTGATGGATGAGAGCAGGAACTCCTATTTTCATACCTTGGGATACTATACAACTTTGAAAGGAAATGAGATCTTTACGTAACAATGTGAATGAATCTCTTGAGATTTTTTTTTTGTACTGGGAATCACATTCAGGACCTTGCGCTTGTCAGGCCGGCGCTTATGCCACTGAGCTATATCCCCAACCCCAATCTCTTAAGATGGTAAGGTGAGGCCAGACGTGGTGGTACATGTCTGTAATCCCAGCACTGGGGAGGCTGAGGCAGGAGGATTGTTGTGAGTTTAAGACCAGCCTGGGCTTCAAAGTGAACTCAAGGCCATCCTGAACTACATAGCAAGACTCTGTCTAAAAAAGACAAAAAAAAATTTAAAATATAAAAAGAGATTAAGGTGAAGATAGCAAGTTGCAGCAATAAATGTAGTGTGATATTCTTTACAGAAGTGTCTACATGTGCTAGGGATGTAGCTCAGTGGAAGAGTGCTTGCCTAGCAGGTGAGAGGCCCTGAGTTCCATGCTCAGCACTTAAAAAAAAAAGAAAAAAAAATGTATACACATGGTTCTCCCTGAATACAGACCTATGTAACATACATACATGCAAAAGGCCTGGTGATGTAGCTCAGTGTAAAGGCCCTTGGTTCTGTTCTTTCTTTCTTTCTGTTTTGTTTTTTGAGACAGAGTCCCACTATGTAGTTCAGGTTGGCCATGAACTTACTCTATAGCCCAGCCTGGCCTTGAATTCAGGTCAGTCATCCCACCTCAGACTCCTGAGTCCTGGGACTACAGGTGAGCACCACCATGCCTGGCTGGGTTCAGTTCTTAGTATAGCAAAAAACAAATATGAGAAGATCTTTGGTGCACACCTATAACCCCAGCACCCCAGAAGACTGAGGCAGGACTATCATCAGTTTGACCCCAGCCTGGGGAATTTAGCAATTTAGCAGAACTGTTTCAAAATTAAAAAAAAAAAAAAAGTGAGCTAAAGACACAATAGCTCAATGCAAAGGTTCAATCCCCAGTGCTGGGGAACAAAAAAGATCTGGAATATCTGTTATCCACAGGAGAAAGAAGAAAAAGAAATAGGATGATATGTATGTGTGGCGATCAAAGAGATGTTTAGTCTTCTCTGTGATAAATTTTTAAAAATAATTTTATGAAAGTATAATTTTTTTTTCCGTACAGGGGATTGAACTCAAGGCCTTGTATGTGCGAGGTATGTTCTCTGCTACTGAGCTACAGCCCCAATGCTTGAGATACAGTTTGTTTGTTTGATTGAGATAAGAGTTCTACTGTGCAGTTCAAGCTGGCCTTGAACTCACTTTGTAGCCCAGGCTGGCCTCATACTCATAGTGAACCACCTGCCTCAGCTTCCCAAGTGTTGGGATTATAGATGTGCACCACCATGCCTGGTTCAAGATATACTTTATATCCCACAGAATTTATTCATTTTGTGGGTACAATTCTGTTTTAAATTCTTAAAGGGAAAAATACTTTTGTAATGAAAAAATAATGTCTAGTATAAACCCCTTGCTGATGCAAGAATTTATCCCCTTCGCTCATTTCTGAGTCACAGCTCATGGCACAGCCTTTGGGCTTTTGGGGCACCAAAAGCAACCTTTGGGCTGTTTGAGCTGAAATTTGCCTCTTTATCTGCCCCTTTAAAGCCATCTTAAATAAGACCTCCCTCTCCCACAGGGCAAAGTTTTCACTGGTTCAGGATTCTTGTTGTGCCCTCTTCCTCTGGGCACCTTCTGCAGTTCCTTGCAGAGTTGTGGGGTAACACAGGTCAGGCAGCCAGACTCTGCTATATGTGCGGTGTGTCTGAGCTTCTTGGGCTGAGCTCTGGCTGGCCCATCAGCCCTCCTCCTACACAGGTGTAACTATGCACACCTGCCTGTCTGGCTTGATGTTGCTTAGCTATGATATGATAGTTTTTCAAAATAATGCTCTTTTAAAAAAATTATAGCTGAACATGGTGGTACACACCTGTGTCCTAGGACTGTGGGAGGCTAAGGCAGGAGGATTGTGAGTTTGAGCCCAGGCCGAGCAACTTAATAAGTTGAAGCCCTAACCCCTAGCGTGGGTGCATTTGGAATAAGGAAGTGATTAGGGTTAAAAGAGATCATAAAGGTAGGACCTAGGTCTGACAGGATTAGCATCCTTATAAGGAGAGATAGCAGAGAACTGTCTTCCTCTATCCGTCCATGCACCAAGGGAAGGTCGTGTGAGGACTCGGAAGAAGGTGGCTGTCCGCCAGCCAGCCAGAGAGCCCTCACTGGGGACCCAATCAGCCGCCTCCTTGATGTCGACTCCCCTAGAACTGTGAGAAATCAGTGCCTGCGGGTTAAGCTGGCATCTGCAGAGCTTAGTTACGGCAGCCTGCACTGACCAACACCCATGATTACATTGAGCTAGCCTTTCATTTTATGATTGTTTCCTTTGCTTTGGGGTTTGAGAGCTCTTTCCCATCCTGAGGTCAGAAAATATTCACCTGGATTTTCTTCTGCTCCTTGTTTAGTTTTATCCTTTCCTTTCCCCATTCTCTAGGTTCACCTCTACCCAGTCAGAATTGATTTTGGTTTATGCGGTGAGGGAGGACCCTGATCTTAGGTCTCTGAGCTATGGCTCAGTTCTTTCTGTTCATTTTCTTTCCTCACTAACTGTATTTTACTTTTTAAATATATGTTATGGGTCGAGTAGCCATCATCAAAATATAGGGGGCCAAAAAGTGTTTTGGGTTTGGGAATATTTGTATATGCATAATGAAATATCTTGGGTTGGGACCCAAGTTTAAATGTGAAGTTTATGGTTCCTATACTACATTATATTCATAGCCTTTAGGTAGTTCTATATAATGTTTTAGGGAATTTTGTGCATGAAACATGTCATGGTGTGGAATTTTCTGCTTGTGTGTTGTCATGTTGGTGCTCAACATGGAGTTTGGAGTTTGGAGCATTTTGGAGTGTGGATTTTGGGACTAGGCATGTTGAACCCATACATGCGTGTTGTTCATTGTCCAGGCAGCACAGAGGGCAAACTGTGAGAGTCCTTTTCTCCCCCAGCCTGTAGCTGTGCAGACCCAGTAACTGGGGCCACTAGATCCTCGGGGAGCCTTCCTGTTCCTTCAGACTGACCTGAAATGTCAGCCTCAGTGGTGTGCACAGACGCGTTAATTTCTAGACTTCCTACCTTTTTCTTATTGGTCCTTTTCCTCTACTATCACATTTTTATTATGATTTACTGTCTTAATGCCTGGCCATGCAAATTCTTTTTCCAAATTTCCTTGGTTCTGCTTGCTTGTGTATTCACGCTTCTGTATGAAACTTACAGTCATTTTATTGCATTTTCTACAAATGTCATTAAGATCTCATTTGGAATTATATTAAATTTATACAATAATAAATACATTGAATTTTCCTATCTAGTAGTATGGCCTTTCCCTATTCATTGATGTCTTCTTTTCAAACACCTCCCCTGTTGTAGCATCTAGTAAAGTTTTACGGCTTTCTTTTCTTTCTTTTTTTCAAGATTTTATTTAGGCTCTCATCATCTGGGCTGGCTAAGGAAGGCGATAGGGAATTGCCCAGTCACCCCCGCCCTCCCCCCAGGACATGGTATTTGAACAACAGATTTAAAAAGCAAAGACATTTTTCGTTTAAACATATCTCCATAGACGTGCTGTATTTTTATTTAGTAAATCTGACGTCGTTAAGCACAAAACTAGAACAATCACATCAGGGAATGAGGTGCTGGGTTGGAAAATAACAATAACCTAGCAGGGGTGATGAATCTATATCACACATTTTATTGTGTTTTTCTTTTAAGACAAAAGATGTTAATGTATGAGTTGTTTTTTTCTAAACTAAATCCTCAGTAATCAGGTGTAACTGCCGTGTTGGCACTTTGTAATAAATAAGAGGGTCTTGGGTTGTGTGGGCCCTCAGTCTCTAAAAGGTTCACCATCCCTGGTAGGGTTTAAGAGTGTTGCTCAGAGCTAGATGTGGTGGCGCATGCCTGTAATCCCAGCACTCAGGAGGCTGAGGCAGGAAGATTGCCATAAGTTCAAAGCCAGCCTAGGCTACAAAGTGAGTTCAAGATCAGCCTGAACTACATAGTGAAATCCTATCGCAAAAAGAAAAAAGAAAAAAAAGCATTGCTCAGCTAGGTTTCATGGGTTCAAATCCTGGATCCATCACTTGTAAATGGGTGGTCTTGAGCCACTTACTTAACTTCTCTGTGACTTGTTTTCCACATCTGTAAAATGGGTAGAACATTATGAAAGATTATTAGATTTATTAGGGACTGCCTACAAGTGGTTTTCTGCAGCAGAACCATTTCCCCTAGAAGCTCAGCTGCATTTCCTATAGCTGCTGGTGGGTTCTCTGCTGCTCTTGGTCCACCCCTGCCCTCAGACAGAGCTGGAGATGGTGGAAACCATGATCACATTCCCCCTTTCCAGAAGAAGTGAGTTTCTCCCCTTTCTTTCCTTTTCCTGGGCCACTTCTGGGCAACCCACTTGAGCTTGGGTTAATTTTTCAGAGCTTCAGGGGCTCACGGGAAGACGCCTGGCCTATCCTCCTAGCCTGGGGTGTGGCCGGGAGCCAGGGTCTCCAAAGGCAGATAGATATGTGTAGACAGAGACAGGTGTGGGGTGTGCAGCACAGGCGGTTGGGTGTTAGCAGATGGGGAGAGCCTGTTACTAATCTCATACCTCAGCGAGATGCAGCAGTGTTACTGCATGTACAAGGCTCGTGGTCTCACAGCAGGGAAGGATAAGCACGAACCAAGACGGGGAAGTTAGGAGAACTTTTATTAGAAATAAAATGGGGATATAGCTCAGCTGTCTGGGTCCCACACCTTCCTGGCAAGCGCAAGGTCCTGAGTTCAATTCCCAGCACCAAAAATAAATAAATAAAGAAGAAGACTAGCTCCTGGGTTTCCAGGAGGGTCCCAAGTGGGCAGCTCTTCTTGTCTTGTCTTTCTTTCCCTTTTTTTAGTACTGGGGGTTGAGCCCGGAGCCCTGACTATGCTAGACAAGCGCTGTACCACCGAGCTGTACCTCAGCCCCTTGTTTTCTTTAGAACTGAACATGATTGGACTATAAGAGTGCCCTCCTACTTCAGGCTCTCCCTAAGTTGCCCAGTTGGCTCTCAAATGACTGGGCTTAAGCAGTTCTCCTACCTCAACTTCCCAAGGGCTCACAACATGCCCAGCTGAAAGTTATATTTTTTTCAGTTGTGAAATATATGTACAAAGCAGCACATGACACATACATGTACAGTGTGGGAAGATATGGGACGAACATCTGCCCAGCTGATTTAGGAGGGAGAGGACCACTAGCCCTTCACAGTTGTTTTTTAGTTGTGTATCTCTCCTTTATTTTTTTATTTATTCGTTTTGGCAGAACCAGGGATTGAACTCAGGACCTTGCGTTTGCCAAGCAGGCGCTTATTCCACTGAGCCTTGTGTATCTCTCCTTAAATGGATCTTCCATCCTTCCTTAGCACTTAACCGGGGGCAGTGCTAACCTGAATATTATTCTGAGCACTAACTCACTGTTCTTTGTAGCTTTCCCACGTAAATTTATACCATTAATGCAGGGTGTGATTTCGCATGCATTTTAACTTTTGTAACTAGGACCCTACTGTATCCCAGCTACTTAATAGCTCCGTTGTTCTGTTCATGCTTTTGAAGGTCATCCTGTTGTTGCAAGCCGCTGTAGTTCATTTCTTTTTTTTTATTTTTATTTTCTGGTGGCACTGGGGATTGAACTCAGGGCCTTCACTGGGCTACATTTCTAGTCCTTTTTATTTGTATTTTGACACAGGGTCTCACTACATCACTAAGTTACCCAGGCTGGGCTTGAACTTGAGATCTTCCTGCCTCAGCCTCCCAGAGTGCTGGGGTTATAGGTTTGTACCACTATAGCCATTCTTTCCTTTTTAAACTCCCTATGTAAAGGTGCCCAGTTGTTCTTTCTACTCACAGATGGGCATTTGGGTTGTTTCTGCTTTTCCGAACTATGACCAGTGTCCTTTCTGGATATATGTTTCTCCAGACTGTTTACCTAGGAGTGGAATTACAGGATCACAGACTGTGCCTCGTGTAACTGCCCCAAAGTCTGAAGTCCTCTGTGTTCCCTCCAGTCTGGGCCAGGAAGGACAGCCATTGCCCCACAACTCCATGTCCTCATTTGTAGATTATAGCAGGCTGGGTCATGTGAACTGTTATCTCACAGTTTAAATTGGCATTTCACTGGTTGGTAGGGAGGTTGGATGCGTTTGTGGGCTGTTTGCCACATTACACTCGTGTGCTAGTCTTAACCCATTTGTTCCCTATTAGATTCTTCTGATTCCTAAGAGAACTTCATACATTCATGTTGTGCTACTAATCCAGTGTCTGTTACATGTTGCAAACTTCCCTCGGTACAAGGCTTCCTATTTCACTATCTTAATAACATCTTCTGGTGAACAAAACAGGCACTCTGGCAAGCTTGCCATTAACTACAGCCCGGTATTTGTATATGGTCCTTTTCTTTTTGTACCAGACTGTACAGACAGCGCAGTGTATGAATCTTAGCTGTGCCATCTGCTGAGCTCAGAAAACTGCATAGACTGTGTATTTCACATTGCCATCAAGATGGAGAACATGGCTGGGTGTGGTGCTGCACAGCTGTAATCCCAGCCCTTGGGGGGGTGGAGGCAGGATTGTGAGTTCAAGGGCAGCCTAGACCATGCAGCAAGATCCTGTCAAGAAATGAGAGAGAACATGACCATCATCCCTGACGTTCTGTCATGCCTGGTCCCAGCATCCCTGCTCCACTCCCCTGAGGACAGCCACCACTTTGATTTCTTTCTGTCCTAGGCTAATTTTGCCTGTGCTAGAACTTCATATACCTGGAATCAGACAGGATGTGCTCTTTTTCTGACTTGATTTGATGTTTTTAAGATTCTTCCCTGATGTGTGTATCAGAAATTGTTTTTATTGCTCCATAGTATTCCTTTGTATGAGTATGTACAGTCTGTTCCACCATTCACCTATTTTTGGCCCCTGTTCTTGGTGTTTGGCCGGTACACATGAAGTAGTGAGCTGGCTACACAGTGGCTCATATCGTGATCCCAGCATTCTGGGACACTAAGGTAGGAAGATTAGTACTGGGGGTTGAGTTTATTTTTTTATTTTTTATTTTTTTTATTTATTTTTTTGGTGGTACTGGGGATCGAACTCAGGACCCTGCGCTTGCTAGGCAGGCGCTTATTCCACTAAGCTATATCCCCAGCCCAGTGGGGGGCAGTTGAGTTTAATGTCTGTTTGTTGAGTTTAAAGTTTAACATCTGTTTAGGCAGTTTAGCAATTTAGTGAGACCCTATCCCTCAGAATAAAAAAAAATACATCTGTTTAGGCAGTTTAGCAATTTAGTGAGACCCTATCCCTCAGAATAAAAAAAATACAGTAAAAAAGTTCAGGGATAAATCAAACTGAAATGTGTTTATGTCAGTCATTGCCACATATACTCTTTAAAAGTAATAAATTACTGTGTTTTTGTTTTTGTCTTTTTGAGACAGGGTTTTGCTGTGTAGTTCAGGCTGGCCTTAAACTCACTCTGTAACCCAGGCTGGCCTTGAACTCACAGTGATCTTCCTGCCTCAGCCTCCTGAGTGCTGGGATTACAGGCATGTGCCACCACGCCTGGCTAACAAATTACTGTTCTTTTTTTTTTTTTTGTGGTACCGGGGATCGAACTCAGGACCTTGCACTTGCCAGGCAAGCGCTTATTCAACTGAGCTACATCCCCAGGCCCAAATTACTGTTCTGACAGAAAGATTTAAAAGGTGGCTGGGGATGTAGCTCAGTGCAAAGGCCTTGTCTTGCATCCCCAATACCCTCAAAAAATAAGTGTTTGGAAAGAGTGACTGTAAATCTTCATGTTGAGTTTCATTCTTCTTTGACATGATTTACTTCTTTTAGGAGTAGAATTGATTACTAGGTCCCAGGCTAGGTGCACCTTTATTTTTTAAAGTGAAGCAGGCCATCTCTTTAGAAAGTTGCTCATGTCAGAAGAGTACTGCTTGTCTCACAAAGTGAACACCGCTCCATAGCCAGCAGACAGGTTAGGGGTGGGACCTTTCCCAATTCATGCTCTATTCCTGGGCTACCCATTCTGGGACTTAACCCTTAAGCTGGTGAAGCCAAGAAGGAAAGGGCGTTGGAGCCACTTACTCCTGAAATGGCAGTGGATGAGACTGAAGCTCAGACTGTCACAATCACCAGGGTTGTCTTCAGCCCCTACTCCATTGATTCGGGTGTAAGAGGTTCCTCCAGGCATTCCTTTCTGCTTAAATCGACCACGCTCAATTCTGTTGCTTACACCTGCAGGACCCTGTGTGCCCAGCAGTCAGCAATCTAGTGGAGTGCGCCTCTCAGAGCACTTAAACTCCTGAGTATACATAAACTGCCTTTAACCAATCTCTGAGTTTTTTATGACCTATTGGGTTTTTTTCTGCCTCTTTCTCTCTCATTCCCGCTCTTGATCTGTCTCAGTGTGGTGGTGGGGATCCATCCCAGGGTGTTCTACCCATTGAACAGCACCCCTAGCCCTGTAATCCATTTCAGCAGTTGGCTTTCTGGGCTGACAAGATCAACTCAAAGAGCCGTCACTTTGGAGCCACCTTCAAAATTCCGCAGCAGGCTGGGGTTGTAGCTCAGTGGTAGAGTACTCACATAGCACATGGGAGGCCGTGGGTTTAAACCCTAGCACGGTGGGGTTGGGGGAGGAAAACTATTTCAAACATCTGGGCCTGGTGAAAATCCTCAGTTCTCCCCGTCTTTACTTTAAGTTCATGTTCCATTTTTGAAGCAGTTTTCTCTCACTCCCGCATGGAGCACTAATGGAGAATACTGGTTTAATTTAGAAGGGGAAATGCCAGAGTGTGTTTTATTTTCTGGACATAATGTTTGGAACCCAGCTGCACCCCTCTTGCTCCTTCATAGCAAGCATAAAGGAGTGAGGTGAGGCGGGTGTTTGGTGCAGTGATCAGGAAACAAGGGCTCAACCCTTGGTCCTTTCACGCCTGTCCCCCAGGGCCTCTTGCTTAGGAAGGCTCGCTCCTGGACTGTTCCGCTCTAATTGGGGCCTCGTCTGAAAGTAAAAATGGAAGTGAATTCTCTTCTGGTTTCTTCTTTTAATGTCATCAAATCACACAGGTTAGTGACAGCACACGACCCAATTTCAACTGCAATCTGCATTGTCGCAGCGCCCCTCTTGTTAATGTCAGGGTCTGGGAAAGTATTTGATCAACGGCAAGGAGCCGAGGGTGAGAAGGACAAGTCTGTTGGCCAAGCAAAGGTCAGAGATGAATGTGAAATCATTTCCAGCCCCTCACTGTGGGAACCAGACCAGGCTGCATCTCGGAGCCCCCGAGGTTATGGGTGTCACCTCTAGTTTCATTCTTGTCTCCTGGCCACCTTGAGTACAGACCTAGGGGCCTCTCCCCACCTGCCCCTTCTAATCTGCTGGGGGATTGCCTCGTCTCCAGAGCCGCTGCTTGGCGCCCCGTGGCCCAGTCTAGGTACAAAGGCATTGCTCCCACTGTCTGGACTTGTTCTGACCTTACCTTTTTGATGTGTGGTAGCAGGGTTTGAACGCAAGGCTTTTGCACTGAGGCAGGGCCTTACTAGCTTGCTAAATTGCTCAGGTCGGGCTCAAATTTGCAACTCTCTTGCCTCAGTCTCTCAGAGTGCTGAGATTTTGGGTGTGCGCCACCATGCCTGACCTTGTACTTTTTACTTGAGAGAGGCAGAAACTCGACTTGATTCTTTACCATGAAGTTACTGTCGTCTGGGCTACTGCAATAAAATACCATAAAGTAGGTAGGTGGCTTCTAGGCCCCAGACTTGTACTTCTCACAGTTCTGCAAGCTGGGAATGTTAACATCAAGGTGCGCCTCACAGTAGATGTCTTTTTCCTCCTGTGAAAACGACCATTGAGCTCCCTCGGCCTGTCCCTCCCGCCCCCACCTTTACTGGGGATGGAACCCAGGGCCTTGTACCTGATACGCAAATACCTGTTAGGCAAATGCCCTACCACTAGCTCCATCCTAGCCCGCCTTGGGCTTCGTTTATAAGGGCATTAAACCCTTCATGGGGACTCTTCCCTTATGATCTAATTATCCCTGAAAGGCCCTACTTCCTAATTACTATCATGTTAGGGGTTAGGATTTAAACATGAATTTTGGGGGGACATAAACTTTCAGATCATACCGGCTGATTTTAGGTGCTTATAGACCTGGAGGGTGTGCTAGGGTCACTTTTTAGGTTGAGAGCTGTATGAGTGCATTCCATGGAGGAGAGCTTTGGTTTGTATGGCTTATTATGATAACTTTCTAAATGGACTGGAAGTCTTGTTTTAAAATTATTAGTTTATTACAATGATTTTTTTTAAGTGCTGTTTTTGTCAGTGCTAGAGATCAAACCCTGGGCTTCCGATATGCTAGGCAAGTGCTCTAACACGGAGCTACACTCCCAGCCCTTGTTGTGATAGTTTCTGTGCAGTCGAAGAGGCACTGCCTCTGATTTCTCACAGAAGTTCCCTGTGGGATAGTCCAGCCCCCAGTGCCCCACAAACCCATCTGCAGGTTCTGATATCACAGGGTGAACCGAGCCACCCATGACAGGGTTACTGGGAACTGGTGCAGCAAAGGAGGAAACATGGGAGTGAAAAGGCCCAGTATGGGGTTGAAGTTGCCTTCATGGTGTTGACAATTTGCAGGCCACGCCCTGAGGTCAGGGTAGAAGTGAGGGCTGACCCTGCTCCGAGTGGCTCGGTGTGGGGTCAGAGTTTGGTATCCTCGGCCGTGAGCTCTGCTAGCAGCTATAGCACAGGGACCACCCGGCTGTCGCTGGGCTCCGGGGCGGTGCTGAGGGCTGGACAGCGAGCAGGAAGGAGCCAGAAGTCGCCATTCAGGGGAGGGGGCGGGGGCATGGGAGTGTGTGCAGAGTGCGGGTTTGGTGGAGGACGAAAGTGAGATGCACCTCCAAAGGCGGGCAGTGAGAACCTAGGCACACCATCTGCAGGGGGCTCCCCGGAGGTAACGGGGTTCTGCAGACAGGCAAGGCTGATGAGGCGGTCTCAGATCTTTAGAAATACGGGGCGGGCTGAGGCCTCAACAGGGAAAGTGGCCCTCAGTGTCTGCGGGTAGGTGGGCCCAGCATAAGCACAGCTGGATTGCTTAGAGGTTAAAGGCTCAGGCTCGGGTTTTTCATCCTCATTCTGCTACTGTCCTACTTTGTGACCATGAGACATGACTTTGCTTCAGTGGGTCTCAGTTTCCTCATCTTTGAAATGGGAGTAACGGTGGTGTCTGTGGCAGTGTTGGAGCAGTAAATGGGAAGCCATATACAATTTCAGTTAGAACATCCTTGGTCCATGGGCGCTAGTTTTATTGTTACTATTGGAGCCCCCCACTTTACCCCAAGAAGTATCCTTTAGGGCTTGGGCTGCCTGTGATTGGGGTACACACTCTGGGCTGCTACTGGCTTTGATTTTCTATTGAGCTTCACTGCTTCTATGTGTATCTTCTTTCTGCAGCTGCTGGAGAGTGCAGAGCCAGGTATGCTGGCTGGTTTAATCACCAGGGTTCTGGTGACATCTCTTCCCACTCTCTGCAGGGCCTCTGTTCTCTCTGATCCTTAAATTGTGTATTTTTAAAACTGCATTTAGCCCTTACACTGCCGCAAGCCCTCCTTGAAATAGGCGGTTATGCATTTGGAATGGATAAATAAAATGTTAGGTCAGACATTGGCTCAGAGTCACAGTGTAAGAAAGAGTGCCCTGCTTGGTTGTATCCCTGTCTCCTTGTCTGTGAGTTCAGGGACACACTGGGGTATCAGTTGAGGCAGTGAGAAGAAGCAGCCTCTGGAACAGTGAGGTTGTACCCCCTTCCCCAGCACACAGCTGAGAAAGAACTGCAGATTTTCTGGCTGTGACGATGAACTCTTAGGCCCAATGGTGGGCAGGGTGGAGGAAGAAAAGGTCTAACTCTAATCAAACACCTATTGTGTGCTTGGCACTCAGTTAGGTGCCTGGTACGCACTGGGCTGCTCCGGGAGGCTGGTACTAGAGAGATGTCCCAGGCGGGGACCACAGAGTTCTGGAAAGGTTATGTATGAGTTCTGCCAATAGGTGTAGAAGATGGCCCCTGGGCGTCAGTACTGAGTTCTGGGATGCCTGGAGGTTGGATGGCAAGTGGAGGGACATAGGAAGGAGCTCCGCGTAGATGCTCCAACTAGATGGCAACAGGAACGTGCAGGGAGAGCAGAATGGCAGAGAGGAAGGGAAGCTGCATCTCAGAGGTTGAGGCGCAGGGGCGGAGAACTGCCCGGAGGATCCGTCTGGACCCGACAGTGGGCCATATGAAGGAGCACATGGAAAACCTTCTCCAGGACTTCTCCCAGTCTTCAAATTTGTCAATGCATATGTCTTACTCATCTATTGCCACAATATTGTAACATAACAAACCATCCTGAAACCCGCTGGCATATGGCAGTAAGTATTTATTTCTCTCTCACGGATCTGTGGGTTGAGCAAGGTTTCCCTGATCTGGGCTTTTCTCACTGGGAATGGGTTGGCTTCACACTGTGAGTTGGATTTAGTTCTGTTCAGTGTGTCTGTAATCTCACTCATACCAGTGACCACCCGAGACACATTTGTCTCAGGGTGATGGGCAGGAGTGCAAGAGAGCTAGCTTAATGGCGCAAGTACATGTCAAGCCTTTTATCATATCCCGTATCGATGAATGTCCCTATGGCCAAACCCAAGCGAAGGGACAAGGAAGTAAGTTTCTCACCTGAAGGCCACCGTGTGGCTGTTTAGTACAGATACAAGGAGGGAGAACTTGAAAGCAGTAATTCAGCCCCCTTTAGGATGACTCATTGATTTACTCAGTAAATATTTATCCAAAGTCTAGAGCATGCCAGGCACTGTGCTGCTTCTGAGAAGCAGGCCTGGTTCTTCTCTTACAGAACTTATATTCTGATAATGGTAGATCACACTAAAGAGTTACTTGTTACCATTAATTATTTCATTGCATTGGTGATAATCAGTACAAAGGAGAATTACAGAGCATGAGAGTATAGGTACCAAAGAGCCTGACTTTGTCCGGGGAGGAGAGATGGTGGAGCTCAGAAATGAAGGGTTAAAGTTCCTTAATAATTGGGGCAAGGGACCCTTAGCAAGCTTAACCTCACTGCTGACTTCTTATCAGAAGGTATGGAAGACAAAGGCGGGGTGACAAAGTCAGAGTGCTAAAAGAAACAGGCTGTCACCCATATGGATTTCTATACCCAGGAAAACTATCCTTCAAAAATGAAGGGGAAACTAAGATACCCTAGATAAATAAAAACTGAGAAAATACGTCACTAGTAGACATGCCATGTAAGAAATACTAGAAAAAGAGTCTTTCAGGCTAGAATAAAAGGATCCTGGAAAGTGACTCAAATCCACATGAAGAAATAAAGAAGTACAAATGTATTTTATTTATAGTTTTTTCTCCTGTGTGAATAAAAAGACAGCTGCATAAAACAATGATTATAAACTTTGTTGTTTTTTTTTTGTCTTTTTGAGACAGGGTCTCACTATGCAGTTCAGGCTGGCCCTGAGCTCACTTTGTAGCCCAGGCTGGTCTCGAACTCGCGATGATCCTCCTACCTCAGCCTCCTGAGTGCTGGGATTACAGGCATGCACCACTACCACCTGGTTGTGCTTACAGATTTGAAATGTACAAATATAATTTATAGGACAGTACTAGGGGAAGAAAGAGAAGTATAGTCAGGCATTGCTTAATGATGAATACATATTCTGAGAAATACATTGTAGGTAATTCTGTCATTGTACAGATGTCAGTGTTCTTACACAACCTAAGATGGTTTTAACATTGCTCGATGGTATAATCATGTGGCATGACTGTTGTACATTTTGTTCATTGTTGACCAGAACATCATTGTACAGCACATGATTGTACAAGGTGTGAACAAAATATATGGTGAGTGTTAGACTTAAAAACTGTATTACAGTAAAAAACACATTGCCATTAACTCCCCCAGTAGGTACATTATGCAAGCAGTAACTGGAAGAGAGCTGAAATGCTTATAAAATATGACAGAATGGACTTTAAGGCAAAAGTTATTAGTGAAGATAGTAAGAGTATTTTGTAATGATGAAAGAGTCATTCTGTCAGAAACCATAACAATTATAAATATATATGTACCTAAAAATAGACCTCCAAAATCCTTGAAGCAAAATTAGCAGAAATGAAGTGAGAAACAGACAATTCAGCAATATTTGCAGATTTACTTATAACAATGGTAGAGAACTGCAGGATCTCCAAGGTACGCAAAGACTTGAAAAGCACTGTAAGCCAAGGAGATGTACTAGACATACGCTGCCCAACAGTATCCAGCTTTGCTGAAGTACACATGAAGTATTTTCCAGGAGAGACCATATTTTAGGCCATAGAACAAGTCTCGATACATTTGAAAGGACTGATGTACTAAGTATGTTTTCCGACTATAGTGGGATAAAAGAAATAAAAACTAAAGGAATTTTGTGGGATTGATAAATATGTGGAAAGTAAACACACTCCTAAATAACCTGGTTAGTGGGTCAAAGAAGAAATCAGAAAGTACTTTGAGGTGAATGAAAATGGAAATATAATGTGCCAAAATTAGAACATTTGTAGCTGCAAACGTCTATATTAAAAAAGAAGACCTCAAACCAGTAATCCTCCACCTTAAGAAACTAGAAAAAAAGCAGCAAACTAAACCCAAAGCAAGCAGAAGGAAAGAAATAATAAAGGTTAGAACAACAACAGAAAAGTGAAATGATAAATAGAAAAAGTCATGTATTGTTTGATTCCATTTATATGCAATGTCCAGAATATGCAAATCCATATGACAAGTAGATCGGTGGTTTCCAGGAGCTGTGGAGAAGGGAGGGACGCAGGTGACTACTAATGGGGTTCTTTCTGGGGCGATGAAAATGTTCTGGAATTTGACACTAGTAATGGTTGCAGAACTCTATGAATAGACTAAAATCCACAGAATTGTAAACTTTACAAGGGTGAGCTTTATGGTTTGTAAATTATATCTCAATGCTGATTTTAAAAAAGGTTTTTGAACAGAGTTAATTAGGCAAAAGAGGTTGTGGGGAGAGGGTTCAGGGAAACATTTGCCACACAGAAGTATTGAGGTGCCTGCAGGCCCCTGGGGGGGTGTGGAGGTGCCAGCTGGGTTTTATGCTAAGAGTAATAGGAAGTCACTAGGGAGAGTTCAGGTGGAGTAGTTCAGTGGCAAGGCTGGCATTTTGACAAGCACCGCGACGACAGTGAGGACAGAGTGGAGAGGGCCAGGAGGAGATCTGAGAAGGTGACAGCGATAGCTGAGGCGTGAGGAAGCTGTATTTTGGGGTGGCTTTTTGTTCAAGGTCACTCTGCTAGATGGAGACAGACATGGAGGCCTCTGGCACCAAAACTTCCGCTCTCCCTGGCCAGGCCACTGATTGAAATGCACCTACACACTGGCATGGGCGGTGGCGGGGAAGTGTGCATCTCGTTATTTTTGTTTTGTTTTTTCAGTACTGGCGATTGAACTCAAGGCTTTCTGCTCACTGAGCTGCACCCCCACCCATTATGATTATGATTCTTAATTCTGAGACAGGGCCTTGCTAAGTCAGAAAGTGTGCCTTGTATTAATCAGGCCACCGAGGATGTGTGGCTCACTAGGGCTGGTTGCAAAGAGCAAAGATCGAACAGAAGGAGAATTCATTGCCAGGGCACTGGGGTGTCGCACAGAGGCCAAGGAAGACTGAAACCTCCAGGGCCCTGGAGGCTGAGTGAGCTTGGAAAGCTGGAAGCCCTCTCTGCCTGGGTCTCTGCCTTGGCTGCTCTCGTCTTTCTTTTTTTTTTTTTTTCTAATTTTGTAGAAGAAAAGTAAAACAAAATTTCATAACAAAATAATAGGAGAATAGCAATAGTTAATATGTTGCACGTTGTGATCTTTAGTTACTTAAGGGTACAAGGTATGGGCATAAAAACTTCTCCAATCACTATTAGCACAAACTCCTTTCTTAGGCCCTCTTCTTGCTTGCACTATGAGCTACCTTTCTGTCTGTCTGAACTGGACATGACTACTGGGGAAAATGTCCCTCCATCAGCTAATAAGTTTGCATCTTACTGTTCCAGAGAGCTGTTGAACATGTCTCAGCCCATTTCTTAGAATCCTCCTGTTTGTTTCATTGTAACTGAACCCAGAGTCTCATACATGTTAGAGACACACTGTTCCACTGAGCCACATCCCAGCCCTGAATTTCCCAGGTGTGTAAGAAAGGAACCTCAATATGTGAACTTGGCCTTGTGCAGCCCTGGAGTATGCTGGGGCCAAAGGGGCTGGTCAGTGTCAACTTGGGGCTTTTGGAGCCACACCAGGTAGGCTCAGCAGCCACAGGACGGCCAGGAAGAAGAGGGGCCACCAGGCAGGATGCCAAATCTTATTTTCCATCCCCTCCCCATCCTCTCATCAGTCTGCCCCTAGGGATTAACTGCAGCTAAGAGCACAAAGCTTATTTTGTCACTTGAGTTGGTTTGCAAACAGCCCTCAGACTGTCATCCTCTCCTTTACGGTCTCTTTCAGCCCTTGACTGAGCAGGGAGCATTTCAGAATTTAGAAATAGTCTTACTGCCTTCATGAGTTCTGTTTATTTGCCCAGAAAAGAAAGGCCTGGCCCAGGCCCTCTTGGAAAACTTACTGAAAAAGACCCCAGTTAACATCACCTCATTTTCACCTGCTGTTTGAAATTCAGTGGCCCTGATTCAGGTGCCTGGAGCCCTGGTGATTGTGGAATAAATGAGCCTGTGATTGGGGAAGCGATGTGACCGAAGATGTCTGTGAAGTCCAGCAAGGGGCATGTGTGAGTCAGCTGCCCACACAGCCCTGCTGTTTCCAGCCCTGGCTCATCCACCCTCTTTCAACTGGTCCGCAGAGCCTGCATGCTGTGGCACCTTTACTGAGGGGACACTGTAGTCAGGACACTGCCCGAGGCGACTGGGGGCCCAGGCCCTATGCCCTGGGACAGCGTCTGTACTCCTAGGCAGTGTGATGATCTTGGCTGGAGCTTTCTGGCTTGCTGAGAGAAGCAAAGAATCGAAGTCCTTCAGTCAGCCGCTGCTCTCAGACATCAGAGGGGGGACAAGGACACTCTGAATGCAGATGTGGATTCTCACAGCGCCTTTCTCTTTGAATTCCTGCAGCATTTATAAGGAGGCCATGCAGTTTGGTGTCTTATTATTTATGGCCAAATGCTGTTGCCTAGAACACCGCTTCAAATATTAATTGCCAGTGGTGTGCATGGAGCTGGTGCTGACTAGCACAGACGCCAACCTCTGCATTTAATTTGCTTCCATGGAGTGAAAGAAGTAAGCAGATTGTATTATAGGCATTTAGTAGCTGACAGAACCTCAGGTTGGTTCCGTGTATGTGTGTGTGTGTGTGTGTGTGTGTGTGTGTGATGTTTTTCTCTTCCACAGTGCTGGTAAGAGCTCAGATTAAAAGCCTGGCGTCTGATCTCTAATTCCACATTCTTTGCACCACAGAGTGCAACTGTATTATGATTCTTTCAGGCTAAAACTGTGGCTTATTCTTCTTTGTTTTTCTCATCTGTTATCTGTCCATCTTTCTATTTATTCCTCCATCATATTCCATAAAGAAATTGAGGCTGCCTGCGAGCATATGTATTTCTCTTTATGTCTTGTACATATAGGAAATATAAACCAGCCATTGTGGTGTACGCCTATAATCCCAGCACTCTAGCAGAGTGAAGCAGGAGGATCACGAATTCAAGCCCAACCTGGGCAGTGTAGCAACTTGGCCAGAGCCTACATCAAAATAAAAAATTAGAAAAAGGGCTGGGGATGTAGGTCTGAGAAGGTTCTGGGTTCAATCCCCAGTATCAAAAAAAAAAGAAAGAAATATAAGCATAGGTATTTATAATAAAAAGATAAAGTAGATGCTATATACCAGATCTATACATAGATACTTTACATTTATATGTGTGTGTACGTGTATATTATATTACATATAGGTCTATTAATACTATACATGTATATATGTACATAAGTGTATGTAATTAAATAGAAACCCATTAAAAATAAGACCAGGAGAAAATAGGTTATGTAGGTCCAAGCCAGAGGAGGAGTTATAATTTATATTCAGACAGTTTACTCTATTTAGACCAGACTTTTAGCTCAAAGCCAGTGAATGGTCAAGGCAGGAAAAATATTAGTGACGTGGTTCATGTGATCCATAAGGAAAGGGATGCCAGACACCCACTGTTCTTCCAGGGCGCTGGATCTGAAGGAAATTTCTTGCCTGGGTGGTCATCTGTGGATGAGGAACGTGTAAGGCATGTGGGCTGCTACTCTAGTCCACTCCCATGGTAGGCATCACTAATCAAGCAGAGCTTAGAAGGCCTTCTAAGCAGTGTTCTGGGCAGCTGTTGTCTGTGGTTTACAATCTGCATGCAAGGCAAAACCCACCCTTCCTGTGGCATGAGGGGCGATGGCAGTGTCCGGAGGGATTCCGAGTGGAGAGACACCTGAAGTCGCAATAAGCACTTTTGCAAGTGTTACTCGGATGGTGACATTGTGTTGTTTGCTGGGATGTGTTGGCTATAAAACTCCTCCCGGTGCCACCTGGATAGACCCATCAGGGTGACAAGAGGTAGGAAGGAGTATCTGGAGGGACACAGGGTACACACTAGGATCTTCTGACTGGTTAGTTGCTCACTAGTTCCACGGGTATTTACCAAATAGTGATTACATGCCTAGAATGTGTGCGTGACTCCCTGTACTCAGTGCTGTGGGGCCAGTTTAATGTCACTTCCTCTGGGACACCTGCATGGGCTCTTCCATCTGTATCTGCACTTGTGTGTTCATATCACCCCACATCTTTCTACATAGTCCTGATCATGGCTTGTCCTGACATGTATTTGTGTTTGTTTAGTGGTTTTTTTCCCCTTTCTCCAACACGTGAGTTCCAAGATGGCAAGAACGGTGCCTGTCTTGTTCATCATTGGCTTCCCGATCCTCACGAAGCGTCTGGTACATAGTAGGTACTAAATTAATATTTGCAGAAGGAATGAAGAATAGAGAGAGTATAAAGATGAAGCAGATGTACTTTTTTTTTTTTCCAACTCAGAGCCTTTGCACTGAGCTACATCCCCAGCCCTTTTTATTTTTTCTTTTGAGATAGGCCTGCCAAGTTGCTCAGTCTCCCAGGGTGCTGGGGTGACAGGTATGTGCTACCATACCCAGCTACTTGTGCACACTCTGTCTAGGAGATAGAAGTAAATACAGCATGTGGCAAAATGCTCAGTGCTGGAAGAAAAGGACTGGTCAATCGGGGAACTTTAGGGGAGGGAGAAGCAGCTTCCAGAAGGAAGGGACCATCAAAGAAAGCTTTATAGTGTAGCGCTCTTTGCTGGTTCCTGAGAGTGCGATCAGAGAAGGACACCTGGGGCCCTGGGACTGGCAAAAGTGAAGAAAGGGGGCCTTAGAGAAGAGCCAGACCCATGCTGGGGGCTTTCAGGGCGATGGCAGAAAGTGTTGTCACAACAGGAGAATTGGGGAGAATCAGCTGCTGGAGGTTTGCCGATGGGCTCAGCTGGGCATAGGGGCAGGCTGCAGTGTTTGAGTGGAGCCGGGGTTGCTCAGAGGGTCCTTAGGCTGGCAGAGGCAGGGGGAGGCACTGGGGAAATCAGGTAGGCCAGAGTGCGGTCTGTGAGTGGCGGAGGCCATACCTGGCCATACGAACAGCCTTTCCCTGGACTGCACTGCATTTATATCTTTTTTGTACAGTTGAAATGTTTTATTTAAAACCTTTCATTTTTAGAAATTACTATATGTTTGTGATATGCATTTATGTCTCAGCTCTCACGCCTCTTGGCCTTGGGTGACCACCACCCAGCAGCTCCAGCCCCAGGACCCCACACCAGCCCAAGCCAACTGGCCCAGTTCTCCAGAGGGGCTTCTGGCAGTTAGGTTAGCTGCTAGCACAGTTTCTAACGTTGCAAATAAAATGTGTTTATCACATGGGTAACATTTTTATCTTGAGCTTTTTTTTAATGCTTTTATTTTGCAGTTATAGGTTTATTTTCCTCATTTCCCTTCTCTTGAGCTTTTGAAAGTATTTTCAGTCATTTAGCTTGGGACTTTTAACTTGCCAGTTTATATTAATTATCAAATTACTGTAGTTTACATATGAGTCATTCACGTTACCCCTTTTTCCTCCTTCCTGCATATCTTACATGTGGGTTCGTTAAGCTGTCTGGCGTCCCCATTCCTGCTCAGCCCCAGAGAGTGAGGAGATGTAATGGTGATGGGCTGTGTTGCTTGCGACCCCTCGGCCCCGGGTAATGCTAGACTGACAGATGCCGAAGGGCGCAGGCTCTGCACTGTCCCAAGGGCTCTCACATCAGTGCACCCGGCTTCCTTCCCATGTGCGGTGCACTAATTTGGAAGACCAGAGATGGTCAGACGTGGATGACTGAGCCGAATGGAGAGCCTGCGGCACGGGCCAGGATCTGGGATGACCCGGGAAGGCCTGAGCTGTCCCTGCGGCATGTGTGTGAGCAAACAGGTAAGTGCCAAGGGAACAGAGCACACGCGGTGACAGAGAGGCTGCAGTCCACCCAGGAGCCGCGGGAAAGGCCCGCAGTGAAAGGGGTCCTTTCGGGTCACATGGCGTGGCGGGGGAGGAATGAACACGAGGGCTTGGAGGGAAGGCGCCTTCTGCTGCCGGCGCAGGCCTCCTAAGACCGATAGGAGCAGGAGCGGAAAGCTCACATTCTATTCATTAAGGTGCCTGGCCCAGCCGATTTAGGATGTGTGCGTATTCTCACTCTCCCCGCTTTGGGGTAGGTGACTTCCTCAGGGATCTTGATTGCAAAGGACAAGAACCCAGCTCGAGCGCGCTTAAGCAATAAGGGGGATGAGTCTGTGGGCCAGGCACTTTGGGGACTAAAGCAGTGGTGGAGGCATGGGTGGATCCCACCACTGGCAGTGTCACTGAGATTGTGTATCTCCATCTCTTAGCGACCCTGTGCTTCATCTCTGACCGCCCATCTACTTGGCCGTCTCAAACTAACACTGTTCACAGACAAAGGCTGTATTTCTAGGGAACTCTGGCGAGAGCCCAAGGAAGATGTGGGTGGCTGGGTCTGTGTCATATGCCCAGCCTGAGCCAGGCGCTGCCCAGGGACTGGGGATATACTAATTGCTGGCTCCAGTCACATTTACCCTTGAGGAAGAGGAAGTAGGGGCCAGTTTCTCTGACCTTGTGGCCCAGAGGAGGAATCATTTTCAAAGGAATGCTGGGCAGGCAAGATGGATGTCCAGTATGGAGGGCAGCAGAGGTAGCATGTCCTCTCAGCACCAGCACAGTGCACTCTGGAGGCGTAGCGTTGAGGCTGCCATCCGTGCAGCAGCGGGGTGAGGTCCCTGTTGTTCTTGACTGTGTGAAATACACGCTCAGGCTTTTCACACCTTCATGTCTGGCCCATCCTGCTTCCATCGGAGGCACCTTTCCATGCCACAAGCTGCTGTGAGCCTGTGGAAACCACCCTTTTACCACTGTCCTTGACCCAGGGTGTCCAAGATTGTGCTGGTCTCTGACACCCCTTGACTGCTGGTCTCTGGATCCCCAACTCTGGCTCTGACGTCTGTAGGGGGTGCTCTCCCTGCTGAGCTTTGCATCTCTTCCCAGGGCTTGAGTTGGCTGGGGCTTCACTCGCTTCCTGTGTCACCCATAATTTCTGAACTGGTCCGTCCAGCCTGTGGTCCTGCCAGGGGAAGGACAAAGTGGCTAAGCTGTACCCTCGTGAAGGAGGTTCCTCTCCTACATTGCTTCTGAACTTAGAGCATGCACAGCCCAGAGGACCAGCTGTAGCCTAGCACATCTGGGTATGTGGCAGTTTTGTCCTGCAGACTCAGAGACAAGTTCTACACAGTCTTCCCTCTGATGTACCTGGTAGCACAGCCAGTACTTCTTTTTTTTCAGTGCTAGAATTGAACCCAGCACCTCGTACATAATAGGCAAGTGCTCTAGCACTGAGCTCCTGCTTCTCGCAGTTTACATCTCAACTGTGTGTGTGTGTGTGTGTGTGTGTGTGTGTGTGTGAGAGAGAGAGAGAGAGAGAGAGAGAGAGAGAGAGAGAGAGAGAGAGAGAGTGCTGGGAATTGAACCCAGAACCTTCACACTGAGCTACATCATTGACCACTTTTAAGTTTTAATGTTGAGATAGGATCTTGCGAAGTTGCCCATACTTGCAGTTCTCCTGCCTCAGCCTCCCAGAGTGCAGGGATTACAGGTGTGTGCCACTATGCCTGGCTATTTCTCAACATTTTTTTTTTCTTCTCAACATTTTTAACTGCAGAATTTTTTTTTTTTCAAATGAAATCTTACCTGGAAGCCCTACATATAAAGCAGATAAAAGCCAAGTTGCCCATGATTGGGTTAGAAAAGTCTCTGCTTATTCTCACCTCTTCTCTTCCATCTCAGTAGCCCTGAAGAGGTATCTGATATCCCCAGGGCTCCTTGGTGTCCAGTTTGAGAACTGCTGGGTGATTATGTCCCTCTGTCCCTCCCAGTAACACCTATTCTTATTCCCTGCGGGGATCAGGTTGCCAGTGTTGTGTTTTTCTTATCACCAAAACATTTTCTTCCCTTGCTAACTTGTTTGTACTATGAAAAGGTCAACAAGGAGATCCTGGTTATCTTTCTTCTCTTTTTTTTTTTTTTTTTTTTTTTTTTTTTGCGGTACTGGGGATCGAACTCAGGACCCTGCGCTTGCTAGGCAAGCGCTTATTCCACTGAGCTATATCCCCAGCCCTTATCTTCTTACTGCAGGCAGATGTCAGGATGTGAGTGGTCCTCGGATGGCCTCGTTTCATTACCCCTGTGCCCCACAAGGTGCCTTTGGAGGCCGTCTCATCAGAGGGAGCCCCACCCTTGACAGTGGAGGCTTTGGGAAATTCTGAGATGCTGACGTTCTCTGTACTCTTAGTAATCAGTATTTTGGAGACCCTTTCAAAGTGCCATTTCTAATAAAAAATTATTGACCTTCATGACAGTGTCCAGCCAGGAAAAAAATATCAAAAAGGATGCAGACATTTCCCAAGAGGGCTTCTCCTGCTGGGAAATGCGCTGTGTCTGGTCAGTGATCCGCCTGCACCCTAAGATTTGGTGGCTGTGGCCAGGCTTCCATCCACCAGGAAGAATCCAGGCCTTAGTTTGGCTCTAGCTGGGCCTTTCTGGTGGCTGCTAGTGTTGACTTAAATCCCAGTGATTCAGATGTGTACCTGGAGCTCCTGGGTGCCCCTGACAACAGGGTGAGGGAGGGTGGCCTCTCCTCCTGTCTGGGCTCTCCTGCCCCACCAGCCCCTGGGCCCCCGGTTTCCTGGTAGGTGTTCCCTGGTATCGAGGCTCCTCAGAGGGCCTGGGGGGGGGCTTCCTTTGTGGTTATGAGTCAGGGCTCTAGTTCCTGCAGGAGGTTTTCTAGGACTTTGCTCACCCCCAGGGAAAGATGTACCTCTGTGCTGGGAGTGTTTGGTTAATGGTTGTCACAGGACTGGGATGGCTTTGCCTGGCAACCCCAATCTGGAAGAGGCTGGAGTTGGAATTGAGCCAGGAGCCTACTGTGCGTCTCCCCAGACCATCTGAAACTCTTTCTGTACCACGCTTCACAGCAGCCCAGTGGACAGGCATCTGTTTGGGGTGCTGGGTGGACAGTGTGTGTGTTGTGATGGAAAGCTGAACAGCAGATGGAGAACGGGGCCCATCATTGAGCAAACTGGACAGTGGTGTCAGCTGAATGCTTCCTGTTGCCACTGTGTGTAGGATAGGCAGGGGATACAGGATCTGTGTCCATCTCCCACTTTTGGATGAACCAGGACAAGACTGTGACAAGTCCCTAGATAACCATGAGACAAGGCCAAAAACTTCAAGGGCCACCAAGGTGGCAAAAATAAACAGACATGGTAGCATCTGTTACAGTGCTTGAGGGTGTTAAGTGGTATGCAGATGAGACATTTAAGATTTTAATGATTTAAGACATTTTAATGATTATTTTCATGCAGATTGGAACATAACTTGTTTTTCAGTTGCTTTTTATGTGTGACAAATAGTATGGTTTGTGGTAGGGATACAAGTAAGTTTCTTTAGAAAATAATTTTTTTTAAGTAAAAGTGAGTTGACGTAAAGGAAAATTTTTAGTAGTACAGGAGCGACATAGGGCATGGCAGGTAACACGTGAATTCACGCTGGCGGTTTGGGAGTGGTGTGCTAGAAGTCAGAGATGAGATAAGAAAAGGGCTCCAGTGGGTGGAGGAATATGGCCCAGCTAAATGGAGATAGAGGGTAACTCCAGACATACAGGCCTAGAATATGGGTGCAAATCATGGTGTAATCTGCTTTGGTTGTAACAGATGAGTCAGACACAGACTGCAGAGTGAGCTTGGATTATATTATAGAAGACCATCAATCTCAGGAGATGGACTCTGAACTTAATTCAAGAGACAGTGGGAGCCATTGAAGGCACTTCAGGAGCGAAATGGTTCTTGGCTGTCCTTATTTATGATAGGTACCAACACAGGCAGGATGATCAGTCAGGGACCTAAATAAAGAAGATTATTAAGAGGTCAAACTAGGGCCACTGCCACATAGGCCGTCTCCTACTAGCTCTGGCGTGCAGCTCAGAGCTATTGGAGAAGGGCAGGTGCGAGAGGGCTGAGCCAGGCCTTGATGTGCTTGTGTGGCAGTAGTGGATTCTGGGCAGGGGTTCGGGTCAGAGGTTGTGGATTGAGGCCTGGGAAGGGAGGGGCCCGCTTCTCCTGGATGGGTTGGGTGCAAAGGGGAGCAACAGCCCGGTGACCTGTTCCTGGTGTCTCCTGGCGGGCACGGAATGTTCTGGAGGAAGTGGGTAGGGTTGGCTGAAGGAAGCTCCCCTGGGCCAGAGTTCTTGCCAGAGCAGGAAGTGTGCAGTTTCCTGCCTGTGATTCACCTAGCAGGCTTGGCTGAGTGCCCCAGTGCCTCCATTCACAGCAGGGCCTGTGGTCATCTGGGTCACTTTTCTTTGCCTCTCACTTTTTTTTCTTCTAATCTGGAGAATTCCACCAAGACTTTAGACACCAGATTGGGGTATATTTCTTTTCTTTTTTTTTTTCTGTTGAAGGCCTACCATGTATCAGATGCTGTTTGGGACTTTTACTCCATTCTCACAGGTTCCCTGGACAAGGCTGTTGATGATGATGTTTCTGTGTGTAATGTACTGAGCAGGAACAGGAAGCGGAGAGATTCCACTAGTCGCAGGTAATATGGTAGATCAGCCAGAGTCCGATTCCGAACTTACAGGGTGTGTTAAAGTAGTACACTGTGGATACAATAGCTTGGAGCTGGGCGTGGTGGCTTACCTCTGTAATACCAACTATTTGGGAGGCTGAGGCAGGAGGACTGTGAGCTCAAGGCCAATCTGGGCAACGTAGTGAGAGCCTGTCTCAAAAAAAAAATAATAAAAGGGCTGAGGACCTTACTCAGTGGAGGAGGGCTTGTCTAACTTCATGAGGCCTTGAGTTCAATCCTAGTAGCACCCCCCACCTGTCTGTGTTCCTCTGTGTGGGTGTGGGGCTGCAGTGTGCGAGCACATCTGCAGAATAGGAGTGCTGACATGCCCACGTTGTCTTGGGGCAGGGTGACCTGAGTTGTGCTGTGGGTAAGGAGTCCTATAAGCAGCTGCTGCTACCAGCATGGGACACTGCACTGTCCTGAACTGCAGTTTTACTGGAAGACATATCGGGGAGGGTGTCACCTAGCGTGGGAAACTATGATTGTTAAGATAAATAATACCCAGTGGGGTGGAGTGTGGACATTTGACCTTGGAGATATTTCACCTTTGGGCTGGCTGTTTCTGGTCACCCCCTAGCATGGATTTCAGAGGATCTGTGCACAGCCAGGGAGAAAGGTCTGCATTGTTTACTTTCTCATCAGTCCCACTGCAGGGAAACTTGAGGATCGATGTGCACTCGGCTGTTTTTACAGCTCCCTCTGCGTGTGCGCGCGTGTGTATCTGTCCTAGCTCCGCCAACAGTTGGCACCAGGGGCTGTGAGTTCCAGGCAGGACTGAACTGCCCTGGCAGGCTTCCTTCCTGCCTCACCCTGCCTAACCAGCCTCCTTTCCTGAGTGTTGGCTGTGATGTTTGGAGAACAGTCTGGTAGAAGGTCTTTTCTTTAGGGACTTCTGCAAGGACAGTCTCTTCTCTTGACCTTTGTCTGTGAGGTTTCTACTTCTGGGTCACCCTCGAACAGTCCTGCTCTTTGGAGCCCTCCGGGACTGCCGTGGAAAGACCACTTCAGCACAGGTTTGGAGCTCTGGGCTCTGCTGCTGTCCGTGCGGCCCCAACATTTATCAGTGCCATTGCCTGGTTTCTTCAGGATTCATCCCATGCATTGGGCAAAATGCTTGGGGTTTGGAGCACACACAGTAGAGGTGACCTGTCTCCCAGGGGCCTTACAGAGATTAATAAGTTAACAAAGAAGTAAATGTTCAGATCCAAATTGTGATACATGCAATGAAGAAAAAGAATTGAGAGTTAATATTGTGGACCTTTCTGTCTTCTGCACTAGGCTGTGTTGCCGGCAAAGGCCACATTGTAGGGACCAAGGGGCAGTAGAGAAGTAAAGGTACAAACACCATGCACATTCCTTGTCCAGCACAAGAAGCTTCTCTCAGTCACTGACAGAAAAGCATTCTGAAGGGCAGGACTCAGCACAGATGTAAAGTCCACAGCAGGGCAGGAGTCTTTCCCATTGTTGAAGATTGTAATTTCTTTTTTCTTTGTAGAGAAGAACGTTTAAAAGTTAGGAAACATTTTTCATTACACTTGGTAGCATTTAAAATGTTTTTGAATAGTTACAGGTTTATAGAAAAAGTTGAGTGATGTTCAGAGAGTTCCTACAGACCTCAGCTCCCCAGTTGCCCGCTCTACGGCTTGACAGTGATGCAGTATGTTTGTTACAATGGATGAGCTGGTGTTGATACATCCATGTGAGCTAGAACCCATAGTTTACCTTAGGGTTCATTCTTGGCATTACAAGATTTGAGGGTTTCAGCAGATATGGAAAGACATGTCTGTATAGTTGCCGTGTTGTGGGGACAATAGTTTATTGTTCTAAAAATCTCCTGCACTCCACTTGCTTATCTTTCCCTCTCCCTGCAAATCTCTGATCCTCTTACTGTCTTCATAGTTTTGCCTTTTTCAGACTGTCATGTAGTTGGGCTTGTACAGTATATAGCCCTTTCAGACCGGCTGCCTTCACTTACGAATGTAGATTAAGATTCCTCTGTGTATTTTTGTGGCTTGCTGGCTCTTTTTTGGGTGGGAGAATGAGCTCATAAATTATAAAACATCACCAAAGCCTCATAGGCTGGTATTTTATATTGGTTCTGAGCCTTCTGTTTGCTGACAGAATAAGACATTTATGGGTTTTATAAATTAAACATTAAGCTTAATTAGGTCATTGCTACAGCACATAACAATATGTGCCCATCCAGAGAAATTGTGGGGCTTGCCTCATAATGCTGTGTGTGGGATTTACTGACAAGCTTCCCTAGGAAAGAACTTACCCTAAAGCAAGATGTAAGCACACACACATATTTTGAGATGCTGGGGCTTGAACACAGGGTCTCCCACATGGAAGGCAGGGGCTGTACCACTGAGCCACAACCTAGTCCCACCCAGCACAGAAAATTTTATCCAGTAACAGCCTTTAGTTCTCACGGAAGAAATGCGAGTGTTCACATAAAGTGATACCTGCTGCTCACAAGTAGCAGTCTAGCTCCATAAACAAAGGAACTGACTTAGAGAAAGGGCTACAAATTTAAATGAGGAAAGCCACCTCACAACTACTCTCTAAGGTGTTTTGTATTTTTCCAAAGTTTAAGTCAGGATAAAGAAGCGTTTGGACTTCAGGATCCCAGGTGGCTGCAAGAGGTATTCGGGGTGGTGATGGGGGCAGCGACTTAGCATGTGCGGCCCAGAAGAGAAGGGGGAAGTGACTGGCGTCTAGGAGCCGAGGTGAGGCAGCTGGTCGTCCGTGTCTAGGGGCTCGTTGGAAGCACTGCAGAGATGTCTGGAGATATTTAGAGAAGGCTTTAAAATGCTGAGACGCCCAAGTATCAAATGAATTCTGTTCTTGCTGTATTATATCGTGCTCCTTCTAGGTGATAAGGAAAGTTAAAACTGTTGTTAGTAGCTAGAGCACCATGGATGATTGATTGTGTTTTGGTTTTGTGTTTGGTTAATTAATCTTTCTTTCCTCTTTTCCTCCCTCATTTCCTCCCTCCCTTCTTCTTTTTCTTTCTCTCTTTTCTCCTTACCTCCCCTCTCCTTCCTTCTCCTCCCTCGCTCTCTCTCTCCCTCTGACCCCCCAGGGTTAAGCCCAGGACACTGCACCAAGCACTTTACCACTGAGCAACATCCCTAGCCCTGGGATGTTGTATCGTGAACCCAAAAATGCTGCAAACATCTTACCACTTATAATTAACATAGCTGATCATATAGGCTTTTGCATAAAAGAGCTTATTTGTGGTCATCTAATATCTTTATTTTCACCACTTTTGATTCCTCGAATGAGTAAAGGAAGCGGGCTTTCTGTGACCTCCAGTGCACTGTTAATTTTCCACAGTAGGTTTATTGGTTTTGCTGTTGCTTTTATGTACACTAAGTTAAATGTTGGTTACTTTGTTGTCAGTTCAGTGAGATAAAGATGGAATCGGCGGCAAGGTTGAATGTTCCAGTTGTCTCATGACACCTTTTCTTCAAAGCTAGCTAATGGGATGAAACAGGTTCCACCTTCTCTTTCTTTTTTTTTTTTTTAATTTTATTTTAAAGACAAAAGAATGGAGACATATGAACCAGAAAAGCCATAAACAATACAGAAAATACAAAGTTATACAGAATATAGTAGGGAATTAGCACTGGATGTTGTATTACATAGTTCTCTTCACATTAGTTAATACAAAAACATTAAAGGAAATACCAAATTATAGAGAAGATAGTAGGGAATTTGCACTGGATGCTGTATAATATAAAGTTATCTTCACTTCTGTTAATACAAAAACGATTGAGGAAATACAGAATTATAGAGAACATAGAAGGGAATTAGCTCCGGATGCTGTCCTACATAATATTACCTTCACCTTTGTTACTCAGTTACACAGATGATGGCCCATTGGATCATTCAGTTTTTCTCCTCCCTCATCTCCGTTGCCCTACCACTCAATCAGTCATCTTCCCTGTGATAATAACTGTACTCCTGGGTTTATCTCTATCCTTGGACTCTCGCCTTGGGAAGAGATATAGCTGCCTCAGACTATACTATAACATACAGGGGTGTATACAAACTGCCATGGTTGGAGGTGGGAAAGCACATATGCTCACAGCGGACCGCCTGGCTCCACCCTGTCATTGTGCTATGGGTGGGGGCGGGTCCAGTCCATGAGGTGCCCTGAGCGAGGCCCTCAGCGGAGCAGCCACCGGGCCCACTGTGGAGCAGCAGAGGAGCAGCTTCAGGGCCCACAGTGGAGCAGCCGCGGGGCCCACTGCAGAGCAGCCGCGGGGCCCACAGCGGAGCAGCCGCGGGGCCCACTGCAGATCATCCATGGGGCCCACAGCAGAGCAGCCACGGGTCCCACTGTGGAGCAGCCACGGGGCCCACAGTGCAGCAGCCGCGGGGCCTACTGTGGCGCAGCCGCGGGGCCCACTGTGGAGCAACCGCGGGGCCCACAGTGGAGCAGCCGCGGGGCCACCTTCTCTTTCTTGTTCAGTAAAGACAAATGACTTCTCGGTCAGAGGAGAGGAGAGGAGAGGCAGTGGTCCCCTGGCCCAGCATCCTCAGCCTCATGTAGCAGCATCGCAAGCCTGTTCTTACTGCTGATTATATCTCGCCTTAGGGAATATGCCATATTTTGTTCATCTACTGAAGGATATCTTGGTTATTTTCAAGTCTTCATAATTATGAACAAAGCTCTTATAGACTTTAGTGTGTAAGTTCTTGTGTGGACATAACTTCACTTTCTTTGGATAAATACCGAGAAGAGCAATTGCTGAATCATATTGTGAGGCTGTAATAGTCTACCCTTATGGGGGCTGGGGATGTGGCTCAGTGGTAGAGCTCTTGCCTTGTAATAGTCCACCCTTACCCACAGTTTCCCTTTTGAATTTGCAGGTATCTGTAGTCAACCGTGGTCCAGAAGTATTACTGTGGTACAGTGAGGAATTAAGATATTGAGAGAGAGAGAGAGAGAGTGAGAGACAGACAGACAGGATGAGAGAGACAGTATTCACACGTTTGTGTATCATTATAATTGTTTTATTTTATTGGTAAAATTTTATTGGTTGGTAATGTCTTACTGAGGCTGTCATAGGTCCGTATGTATAAGGAAAAGCAACAGATATAGAGCTCAGTAATATCTGTGATTTCAGGAATCATTGCAGATCTAGGACTGCATCCCCTGCAGATGACTGACGGCTCTTTAATTTTGTAAGAAATGGCTTTTCAAAGTGGCTGTGCCATTTTGCAGTGAAGGAGCATTCTGGTTGCTCCATGTCCTCACCAGCATTTGGTTTTATCAGTGTTTTTGGGAGTTTGACCATTCTGATAACTGTGTAGTAAGTAGTATTTGTTTTAATTTGTAGTTCTCTAATAACACGATGTTGAACATCTTTTTACATGCTTGTCATTCACTTCTTTGAGAAACTGTCTGTTCAGATCTTTTCACCTATTTTTTTTAGTGCTGGTGAAACCAGGGCGTCACATAGACTAAACAAGTCCTCTACCACTGAGCTACACCCCGGCCCATGCTCCCATCTTTGGCTCACTTTTAGCTGGGTTGTGTATCTCCTTATTTTTGAAAAGAGTTTTACTTCTCCATTTAAAATCTTAATTCTTTGTTACTGATTTCTCTGACAGGATGGGGGGGAAAGATTGTGTGTATATGTGAGATGATTGGGCTGGGAGGAGGCCCCAGACACCTGTCGGTCTGTTTAGCAAAGAACTGAAGTGAGTAGTAAAACATTCAGATGCCCCTGAGGTTAAAAGAGGTTGGAATTCAAATTCTGGGGCCTTATCAACTGTGTGGCTTCAGCAAGCTGTTCACCTCTCTGAGCCTCAGTTTGCTTAGCTGTCAGATAGGGACGTAAAAATCTGTCTCCTAGGGTTGCTTTGAAATATACAGGAAATGATGCTATAAAGCATTTGGCACTAAGCTTGGCAGATAGTAGGTGTTTAGTAAGTGATGGTTCTTCTGAAAATCAGCAGGCATACATTTTTACTTCCCCTGCAGTATATTTCCCTTATGTCCCAGTCTTTGATAGCCAGGGTTCCCCAGAATCCCCTCTGTCCTTACGGTGCAAAGTTGGGGTACGTGTGTGCAAGGAGGAGCCAGCCACGCTCCTGCAGGCACCCTTCTCAGCCTCAGGGGCTCTGCTCCCAGCCCCTCTCACTTCTGCCATCAGCCACTTAAGTCTCCTTGAGGCCTTCTCCCACCCACTGTGTCTCCAGACCTGCTGCTTTTGTTCCTCACAACAAATGTGAGCACCCCAGCTCCTCCCCATTTTAGCCTCTCTGGAAATGATTCTCCAGGTAGAGGGAGCTCTGGCTGATGGTGGTGAGAAGTCAGAGAGGCTGGAAGGTGACCAAGGAGACAGAGTCCTCTTGGTGGTGGCTTTGAGTGTTCTGGCTCTGACACCTCCCCACAGGCTGCACCATGAAACTGAACCAGTAACTCATCTCTTTGAGTTTTGGAAGCACCTGCCAGTTACCAGCGCTCTGCCATGCTCAGCAGTGCACCCTCAGGGCGTTTCCCACAATATGGAAGGGAAAGGCCTGGAATACCCAGGTTAGAGCTGGGAGACAGAGTTGCTGTGCCTTCCAAGGTTCCCCTTGCTGTGGTCAGGCAGCAGGGCAGCCATGGTGAAGGGCCAGTTCTGCAAAAGCACTGCTCCCTGCCAGGGAAGCAGAAGCTCTGTGGTTAAGATCATGGTGGGGAAGAGACATACATTATTCTATCATGGACTGACCTGCATTGTTCAGCAATTGAAGTGAATTAATTCATGTTAAATGCTTAGAACCACACAGCGCCTGCCTGGCAAGCATGAGGTCCCGAGTTTAATGTCTAGTACCAAAATAAATAAGTAACTTAGGACCACAGACATGCAGGGTTAAAGGTGGCTGAGACCATCTCCCACCACACTTCATTGCCACCTCCTTGCCCTCCTCCCGCCTCCAGCTGCTTCAGTCCTTCAGAGGAGCTGAGGAGTCAACCCTGTGTTTTTGGAAGAGGGCTTCCCAAACCCAAAGAAACTTCATGTGGTTCAGTTTCGTAGTGCAGTGTTTATTTATGCCCTGTCCTGCGCTCTCCTGAATACCGGGAATCTCAAAGCCATTAGTACAGACAACAGTGATAATGGTGGCGATGACAGGGATAATCCTGGCAGTGATGATGGTGGAGTTATAGTCATGACGGTGATGCTCGGGACAGGGGTGGCAGCCTTGTGCTGAGAGTGCACCCTGTTATAGGCCTTGTACCTTTGAAATGAGGATCTCCCCACCTCTGCGCTTCAAAGTGAGCCTGGACTGTTCTGTCACGGGGGCTGTTCTCTGTGTTGGGGATGTTTAACAGCATCCCTGGCCCCCACCCACTGGGTAGCAATCAGTAGCACCCTCTGTGTCTCCAGACATTTCCAGACTTCTTTTGGAGGACAAGGTCACCCTGACTCAGAATCACGGATCTGATCATTTCTTCTTCCCAGCAGCCCCAGCAGGCAGCCAGCTATTCTACAGGTGAGGCTGTGCAAGGCGTAGAGCCACAGAGGAAGTTGCCCAAGGTCACTCAGCTAATAATTCAGAGCCACAGTGTGAACCCTAGACTTGTGACCAGTGCCCTTTATTACCTTGGAAAGGAAAGAACTCATGAGCCTCTTGGCAGGGCCGCTGGCATATGTGTCTGGGTTGGAGCCTACATGGTCAGCCTGAGTATCTATAGTCAAATCCACATGGAGCTCAGAAACACAGCAGCTGCTGCCTGTTTTCTGATTTGGTTTGAATCTGAAGGGGTGAAAGTGTGTAGAGACTGTGTCCCTGGCCCCAGGCCTGCTCCAAGACAGAGGAGTCCACTGGCTTCCCCTTCCTTTGGGTGCCCTCACCCAGTTTGTCACCTGCTGCCACTGGGGGTGGAGGATCCAGCGAATGGGACCTCCTGAGCTTGCTGTTCTGTCCTACGGAGGGTGTGAGTCTGGTCCTGTGGGTTGAATGCTCCAAATACCCGTTTGTAGTTATATAATCATTTACTATTTAAAAAATATACAGAGCCAGAGATAGCTCAGCAGTACAAGTGCCTGCCTGGAAAGCACAAGGTCCTGAGTTTGATTCCTTGTACCCAATAAAAAAATGTACAGAGAAGTTGAAAGAATTTTACAGTAAACACCTGTGTGCCTTCCACTTCGTTTATGTTGTTAGTGTTTTTACTGCATGTCCTTTATCACTCAGTCTGTCCGTGTCCTCAAATCCAGCTGTGTCTGGTGGGTCAACGAGTAAGCTTATAAATTCTCTAGGAAACTTCATGTGGTAACATAGGCCTGTGATCTCAGCATTCTGGGAGGCTGAGGCAGGATCACAAAGTAGAAGCCTGCCTAAGCAACTTAGCAATACAGCAAGAACTTGTCTCAAAAAAACCCCACAAGAATTAAAGGGCTGGGGATATAGTTCAGTGCGAAGGCCCTGAGTTCAAATCCTAGTATCACTGAAAACAAAATCAAAAAGCCCTAGAAGAATAATTAATGACCTCTACAGAACTGAGTGTAGCTCTATATATGCAGCTCAAAATGAAAAACTTTTGAAAGGATTAGGATTTAGCAGCCCTATGTTCAATCCCTGGTACTGAAAAAAATACATATACTACAGTGGTCTTGGGACAAAGATACTCTTCATTAACCTGGTTAATGAAAAAACAAAAATAAAACACAAAACAAAACCTGGTTGATGGGTGTAGCTCAGTGATAGAGCATGTGCTTAGCATGTGTGAGGTCCCTGTTTAGTCCTAAGCGACACCCTCTTCCATGTCATCCAGTATTATAATCCATGCTATCTTAAAATATAGAAATATTACAGAGACATAGTTTCAATCAATGAAAGTCCTATAAATTGGTTGACAAAGAGAAGGCTACATCTGACCACATGTGAAATTCTAGATTCTCGTCTTTGGTTTCCCTGTGTGGAGCCCTCCTTTCAGAAGTAAGCAAAGACCTGGCACACCGTTCCCACACTCTCCCCACCCCCTCAGTGCAGCTCGGCTCCTGCAGCGCAGCTCCACAGAGCGGGAGAGACCCAGCGGCTCTCGGCGCTCCCTCTCCCCCTCTGTCCCGGGGGCTTTGTGCAGGGAAGGGGTGACGCCTTCAGGCACCAGCCCAAGGACCACATAGCCTCTGGGTATAGGCAGTTCTGAAAATGTACGCCTTTAGTGTGAAGTTGCTTTTTTAATCATGAAAATGTTTAGGGTTTTTAAATTAAAACTTGACATAATTTTAGACTTGCAGAAAACTTGAGGAAATGCCCCAGAGAATCCCTGCAGCCTTCATTCAGGGACTCCTGTTATCACAACCCCTCCTTTTTCTCTTTCTCATGAGCTCCACATTTTTTAAGAGAACTGACCAGGTCTCTGTAGAGCATCCATCCGTTTGAGTTTGATATTTTCTCTTTTTTGAGGGGGTGGCAGTACCAGGGATTGAACTCAGGACCTTGTGCTTGCCAGGCAGGCACTTATTCCACTGAACTATATCCCCAGTGGATGTTTTCTCTTGATTAGCTTGGGTTGATGCATTTTTGACAAGAGTCCCACCAAAGCCATGTTGGGTCTCTCTCCCTGTATCTTTTCCTTTGCAATTAATCCGTGTGTGTATGTGTGTGTGTGGGGGGCAACACTTTGAGGTTATGCAAATAACCTGCTGCTTCTCCAACTCTGCCTCCTGAAGTCAGCATCCCTCAGTGCATCTTGCCCATGACAATTACTATTTGGTATTTTGGTGGTGATTTTTCTGATTCCTTCACTCCTTCATTTATTAATCGGAACTTTTCCGTAAGAGAAAGCTCCTCTCCTTCCCTCTCCTCTATTTACTCACTAATTCACATATCATAAAGACTAGATATTTAATTGCCTTTTATGGGTTATAATCCAGTCTGATTGTACTTTATATTATTGTTCAGATCCTTTCAGTTTTAGCCACTGAGAGCTCGTTACAAAATTTTTTGTTATGAAAGTTTTCAACCATTACCGAAAAGACCCCCAGACCCCCGTCCTCCTTCCACCTAGATTCTAGTAATTCTCAGTGTTTAACTACGTTCGCTTTCTCCTTCTCCCCCTTCCCTCTCCTCTTCCTCCTCTCCCCCTCCCTGTCTTACACAGTGTTTTCACAAATGGACCATCTGTTTGTTTGGTTTTTTTTTAATTGGGGTTAATTTGCAGTTAATCTGTCCCCAGCCTTTTAGGCATTGACAGTAAGTGGCCCCTCCTTTCCCCCTGGAGACTGGATCTGGCTACTGTGTTTAGAGTCCAGGTTCATTCTTCCTTGTGCCCTGTGTTCATTTTTTAGACAGCTTTATTGAGGCACAATTTGTGTGGTTTTAGAATAGTTGAAGCTATTTGAATTCATCACCACAGTTAGTTTTAGAACATTTTACACCAGCAAGAGAACCAGGCATCCTTGCGAACCTCTTGCTGAAGCCTCCTAGAGTGCTAGAATCATAGGCATGTGGCACCATGCATAGCTGTTTGTTTCATTGCATAGCCAAATAATATTCCATTTGGGGTTACACCACATTTTGTTAATCCACTCATTAGGGGCATTCCGGTTGTTTGCAACTTTTGGCTATTGCACATAGTGCTGCTGTGAACATTTGTGTAGAAGTTTTTGTTTGAACACCTGTTTTTGTTGTACCTAAGAGTGGAATTATTAGGTCATATGATAATTCTATATTTAACTTTTTGAGGAACTCTCAAATCATTTCCCACATCTTACATTCCCACCAACACTATGCAAGGGTTCCGGTTTCTCTATAATCCTTGTCAATACTTGTTATTTTCCATTTGTTTGATTATAGCAGGTATAAAATAATGTCTCATACTGGGCCTGATTTGCATTTCCCTGACAGCTAATGATATTGAGTATCTTTGCATTTGATATTTAGGGCATTTATGTATCTTCTTTGGGATAGCTTCAGGCTGGCCTTAGACTCTTGGCAATCCTCCTGCCTCAGCCTCGTGAGCGCTGGAATTAACAGGCATGCACTACCCTGGCTCTTTGCTCATTTTTAAATTGAAGTTTTTGTCATTTTTGTTCTTGAGTTGTAAGAGTTACTTGTATATTATAGATACTGGACCCTTATTGCATAGTTTATAAATATTCTCTCCCTTGTTATGGGTTATCTTTTCATCATCTTAATATTGTCCATTGATAACAAAATATTTTAATTTTGGTGAAGTCCAGCTTATCCAAGTTTTTTTCTTTTGTTGCTTATGTTTTGGGTGGCATTTAAGAAATCACTGCCCAATCTGAAGTCATGAAGACTTACCTGTCTGTGTATCTTCTTCTAAGAGTTTTACAGTTTTAGCTCTGAGGTTTAGACCTTTGGACTATTTTGAGTTCACTTTTATAAATGGTGTGATGTAAGGGCCCACCTTCATTCTTTCCAGCTGTCCCAGCACCATTGGTTGAAAAGACTGTCTTTCCCATCGAGTGATCCCACACCCGTGTTGAAAATCAGCTGACTGCCATTGTATGGGGCTGGTTCTGTGCTTTCAGTTTATTTCTGTGCCCTGTGTTTTGAGTATCATCTGACCGTGAGGTATGTCCAGCTTGCAGGGATCTTTTGGTCCAGTAGGAGATGTCAGACATATTCACTGATCACCAGAACTTAGAGGTGCTTGGAAGAGGTGAATGAAGATGTCCAGGAGGCAGCACTGCTTGAGGTGGGGGCAGCGGCTGTGGAGATGTGGGGCGTGGCTTTGGGCAGTGGGGGGTGACACCAAGTGCTTCTGTCATTCTCACATTTGGCGAGGCAAGATGGAGCCTGTGGATGGCCCTGGGCTCCCAGGTAAGGACCCTGGGCTTGGTTTGAAACTGTTGGAGCAGAACATAGGTTTTGGAGGGCCCTCAGGGGGCAGGTGAGTCTGGAGGCAGGGAATCCCTAGAATCCCAGGGTGGCTAAGGTCTCCTGAGCGCCTGGTTTGGCAGCCATCTTTGAAAACGGCCCCAGGACTTGTCAGAGACCACTGCTTTTGTGCTTCTTCGCTTTTTGGGTCGGGGTGGAGCTAAAACAAGAGCAACACGGGCCCCGCCCCTCTCACTCCTGAGAAGTTGCACCCACCCACCTCCTCTGCAGCACCTTCCAGGCTCCTCTGACCTCAGAGCTCCTGCCTGACAAAATTTCTGCGGGGTCCTGGCGCACTCCTGAGTGCTGGGTGCATGGGAGTTGTAGGGAACACTCCCTGCTTTATTGCTTTTATTGGGCACCACCAGTTGCAGCAGGGCTTGCTGGAGGCAGAGAAGGTGAAAGATTAGGGGCTCAACCCAGCTCAGTTGGACCAGACCAGGTGCCAGGTACCAGCTGTGTGGCACTGAGCAAGTAGCTGCGCCTCTCGAGGGCTGGTGCCTTCTTCTCTGGAAGGGAATGGTGGTCGTGTCATCATCCCCTTGGGCTTGTGATGAGTTCAGCTGGTCAGCCGGTGGCACGTACCCATAGTAGGTACCACCTGTAAAGCCAGCTGCTTTTCTTTTCCCAGCGTGGCAGCCCAGGGTCAGGCTGAGTGTGTGCACACATGTAGGGCATTTTTAAATTTGTGGGCTCCTCTGAAATGCCTCAAAACTCCTGCTGAGATGCCATTTGGTTCTGCTTGGTTGTTCTCCCTACCCATCTTCTAGGTTTCAAGCCCTATTTTGGGGTAGCCCCTCTGAGTCTGGGCTCCTGCTGTCACCCAAATCCTTGGCAATTCACACCGTAGCCCTTTGCAATGGGCATCCCCACTTACGTGGGGTCTCAGCTTCTGCCACAGGCACGGAGAGTGTGCAGAGAAGCAGACAGCTGGTTCCTAGGCAGAGTGGTGCTTAACCTTGGAGCTGGAACAGAGAAACATCTGTTTGTGTTTCCATGAACAAGAGGGGACAGCTGGCCCGCAGATAGTAGTCTGGGTCAGCTGGGGTTGCCTTGGCTGCCGGCTTTAAGCAAACGCCCAGGGCCAGGGTCTGGGCAGAAGGTGGAGAAGAGGCTGGCAGGGCCAGAGCAGAGCCACCAGGGAGCAGCTGTCTGAGGAAGGTGACAGTGAGGGAGGCTGCTCCCGGGGACCCAGAGCCACTGTGTCAGCAGACCTGAGGATTGGGACTTATCCTAGCAGGTAAGGATGAGGTGGGCCAGATTTTCCAGGGGCTTCTCTGCTTTACGGAGAGGTTTCTTTTAGGCTCCTTCAATAAGCAACACCTAGATATGAGCAGAAATCAGATTTCCTTTGCAAAAATTCTGTTTGCCTGGGACTTACCAGACCCCATAAATCACACAAATGGAAGCAAGTTATATTTCTCTATTAGAAGGAAAAACAGCATTAGCGGCCCTCACTGCACGTCACAAGCCAGGCAGCCCTTAGGAGGACTTGGGCATTGTCTGAGCAGGGACTTGCTTACCCTGATGACTTTTATTTTTCCTGTAACTATTGGACTAAGTTCTAATTGTATTTCTTCCTCCTCTTTTGTGTTACGTATCCTTTTTTTTTTGACAGTCTGGTGAAATAATGGGTTTAAACACACAACAGTATTCAGAGGAAACTAATTGTATTCTTATTACCTTATAATTATCAGGATTTTTTTTAAAGCTTCTAATATAGTAGTCTGTGTGCTTCTTTGTTGATGCATTAAGGCAGCGGCCTTGCAGTAGGTCTAATTATGATTGCAATTTCAGAGAGCAGTGAACATAAATATTTTAAGATCTGTGCAACTCTGTTCTGTGATGGGAAATATCTGCAGTCCCACCGGTGACCATGGCACAGGCAGTGAGTGACAATATAACTGATATGTTGCCTACACCTATAATGAAATAAAAAATTTCATTTATAGGTTAATGAAAATAAAGACAAAATATTTTTTCTCATCCCCATTTTTTTTTGTCTCGTTAAGAATTCACAAGACAAGCTGTGACTAAAAGATTCTGTTTTCCTGAATCCTCTTTTTGTACATATGACACATTCCTTATCATGGTCAGGAGCTCCAGGGGGCATTTTAGACCAGCTCACACATCTGTGCACACAGACTAATGTAGCTACTGAGCAAAATTCTAATTCTAGCCCTGGGCCAGGGCTCCACATCCTGGATCCTATGTTTTGAGTTGAATAGTTTCCTCAAAAAGATCCTGTTGAAGTTCTTTTAGGACCTCAGAATATGACCTTATTTGGCAGTAGGGTCACTGCAGCGATCCTTAATTAGGATGAGATCATTCTGGAGTAGGATAGGCTCTTAATCCTATATGATGAGTGACCTTCGCAGAGGAGAGACCCAGAAGGAAGACAGCCAGAAAGCCTTGCAGAGGTGCCTTGCAGGCACAGGGGTTGGAGAAAGATACCTGCAAGCCAAGGAAGGCCAAGCATTGCCAGCAAACTCCAGACGCCAACAGAGAGGCGTGGGACTCATCCTTCCCTCCATCCTTCAAAGAGAGAGGGCCCTGCTGGCACCTCAGCTTTGACCTTCTAGACTCTAGAACTGTTTTTAATTCACCCAGTGCACAGTACCTGGTGACATCCACCCTAGGAGACAGTTAAACGCATGGGACAGTGGGCACGGAGCCCTGCTTAGGAGCAAGAAGCCAGCCTTTGAGGCTCCACTCCTTCCTGTGCCTTTGCAGGGTAACTCTTGCCCAGGGAATGTGGTTACCCTGGAGTTGCTGCCTTCGGTGCTGTGACTGCCTTGATTCGGCAGTGTTACCTACTCAGTGTCAGGCCTTTCAGAAATGACAAAAGCAAGCTGCACCTCTGGGATGCAGAGGTAGGCAGAGCAAGGAGCCACAAGGGAGAGGGGAAATAGGATATTTTGCACCTCATTTTAAGTAGAGGCTTTGCATAGCATTTTGCCCTGGAAAGGAGAAAATGGTTTCAAGTTAGACAAAGAGACAGGCAGTGATTTTGAGTCTGTTGGAATGGGTATTTTAAATCACTAAATGTTCTGAAGGATTTACTTATATGAATTAAAAAAAAAACCTACAGCATTAGATGAGAACCCCTGTGTGTGCACATGTGAAACTTGTGGGGGTACAAAGAAAGTCAACCCAGGATTGGCCCCCAGGCAGGAGGCGGAGCCACAGGAACATGCCCGGCACATAGTCACACCCAGTGTGTGCTCCTTAAACAGATGACACAGTGAAACCAAAGTCACTATTTCTTGCCCTGCTGTGGACAAGAATACTCTGCTGACTAAGCAGGGCAGCACGACAGCATGGGTATGGGTCACACGGTGTCCAGAATTGACCGCCCCTCGAAGGGCAGAGGCAATGAAGTTTACAGGAGTCTTGCGGGGCCTTGAGAGCCCAGCTAAGAGGAGTGGGCTGTGTGGGCCAGAAAGACAGGTTGTGTGCCTTCATCTGTTGATTGCCAAATCACCCTCTGAAGATGATTAGAGAAACTGAGCTCACCCATAACCCCGTATCCTGCTCCAACACAGTGCCTTGCATATGCCACGTCAGTACGTGACTGAGACGTGGGGCCCTCCCTGTGTGGGCTCTTTGGTTCCACTTCTTGCGCCTGATCTTGCTGTGCACGTCCTTTTCCAAGTCTTTTTCTTTTCTTCTCTTTTTTTTTTTTTGGACATTGCCTATAATGTTGTGCTGTTGTTGACCATTCCTACAGAGTCCTAGTCCTTTCTAGAGGCCCCACAGTTTAGCTGGCGTAAACCACCTGCAGAGCGGTCCAGAGGCAGGACAGGCAAGGCCCATTCAGAGGATACAGGCATGGAATTGGGGGAGGGAGGTGGGGCCGGTCCAAGTGGTACTTGGATGGGAAGGAGCTAGGGAATTCTCGGAGGAGGTGGTTCTGGCCATCTGTGGAGAGTCAATAGGAAGAAAAGTCATTCTGGATGAGCAGGTGCAAGGGACAGGACTGAGTGCGGCAACATGTCCGGGTCCCAGTGGCTGAGCCTGAGTTTTGCAGAGGGATGTGGTAGCAGGTGAGACTGGAAGGGCCAGTTGGATCAGATCCTGAGCAGCCCTGAGTATAGCTTGGGTTTTCCCCTGTGGTAGTGGGGAGCCACTGATGGTTTTTGAACAGGAGAATCACATGGTTTGGACCAAACTATAGAGAGAACTTCTCTGGCTGCCTATGAAGAGGGGGTGAAGGTGAACCCTAGGGGGTCCAAAGGCCCACCAGGAAGCTTCACCACAGTCTGGGCAAAACAGTGACAACAGGAGGTTTGGAAGCGGAAAGGGAAGTCACCCTGAGGAGGCATATCTGGCAGGATGCATGATGACAGGGCAGTTTGAGGGATGTTTGTCAGGCCCTGGCTTCTCTGGGGCTCCCGTCTCATCTCCCGAATCCACTCGGGTTCTGCCTGGTGCATAATGAGCCTGAGACCCTTCCAAGTGAGTGGTCCCTTCATCTCAGACAGGCCTTGGAGGCTTCCTGTCTGCATCTTTCATCCTCCCAGGCGCCTGACAAGTAGGGGAGGTGTTGGTGTCTGAGCTCACCTTATCTCCGTGCTATCATCCTGTTTCCCGTATCATAGTAACAGAGCAGATGTCAGGGCCTGTTGCTAAGGGTTCCCTGGAATATTAATACTTGGGTGTCGAACTGAGGGCTCTGTCATGGTGCCTCTGAGGCTTTGGGAAGCACAGCCGGGTGGCAAGTATTCTTTTATATTTGTCCCACTTTTCTCTCCCTCCCTTACACCCCCGTCTCCTGCCCACTCACCCTGGCTTTGCACAGCTAGATGTCTTGGGATGGCAAACTCGGTAGTAACAAATATGTAACCCTGCCGCCTCCCACAGCGGGGCAGACAGGACTGATGGATGGCAGCCACCCTTACCACAGAGGCTAGACACAGGCAGGACTCCTTGGCCACGCAGCTCAGGGACTGACTCACACTTGGCACTTGGGACGAAGCCTCTTTTCCAGCCCTGAGAAGCCACCTGGGGGGGCCCAAGCCCTCACCGGCCCCCTCCCCTGGCTTATGGTGGGACAGTAGCAGGGAAGCTTCGCTGGTTTCTTCTGTTTCCTGTTTGCCTCCAGCCTCTGAACTCTGAACAGTTCTGGGAAGGAGTTGGGCTGGATATTGAGGTCAGAATAGGGCTTTTATCTGCCAGATGCCATTGAATTGGTGATTTATTGTCACAACAATGCTGTATAACAACTGTGTCCAAACTTGGGGGTTTATCGCAACCGTTTGTTACCACAACTGGGTCTATGGGTGGCCATCCGTCGCCGCTGGCTGGGCCATGCATTCCATTTCTGAATCTTGATGCAGGGGCTCAGAGCGCGCTCTCTGTGGCTGTTAGGGACCAGGGTGCTGCATTGCTGGTGCCTGTGTCTGTGGGTGCATGTGGGTGTGTCCTGCAGCACTTGGTTTCCTTCCGCCCTTGCATTTGCCTGGTTTTTTCCTACTCTTCTCCCTGTACCGTTTCTTCTTTGGTCTGTCCTGGGTGCCCCCAGTCAGTCCTGGGCTTGGGGACGTGTTTCCATGGGGCTCTCTCGCAGGGTCACTCTCATGACTTCATCAAGGCACAACGCTGCTTGGGATCGCTGCCTGCTCTCCCCATACTCAGACCCTGCGGCTCAGGGAAGCTCATTCATTCAGGCCACAGCCCAGGGGTCTGCAGACTCAGTTGTATCAGTGAAAGTGTCCCTGAAATGAAACCAGGAGGTGAATGTGGCAGAGTCTAAAGTTAGACAGATAATGGCACCGGGAAAAGGCGTGAGCGGTAAGAAGCTGCCCTTGGGGAGGTCGCCTGGTCCGCGTCTCAGCCCCACTATCAGGGCAGAGGCTATGTGAGGATGTGCCATGCTTCTCCAAGGACAAGTTGTTTTACTCTGGTGCCTGTTTCAAAGTCTGGTGCAAGTTAGAGACTTGCAGGCAGGTGATATTTTCACCCTGTGTGATAGCTGTTGTAGGTTTGGAAGGTCAGGGGTCAAACAGCAGTTGTATTGGCATAATGACTACTTTTGTTGCTCTGTAGCATCACTGGAATATGCTGTCTTTCATAGCAACCTCTCCAGCACCCTGGGCCAAGGGCCTCGTCCCTTTCAGAAGAGAACCTGCTGTTGGTCTGCTATTACGTGACCGACCCAGGCCACCCGGTCACTCCAGGCGCCTATGCCAGTGCTGACTTGATGGGCTCCAAGCCTATGAACTCTGCTAAGGAGGTGGAAGTCTTCTTTTAAGGAGACGCGGATGTTCACACAGAGGAGGCCCTTTTTGGGGGGTAAGGAACTAGAGGACTGTATACATTACTGAAACCACCTAGTAGGAGAGCTACAGATAGATTTTTCTGTCTTTGAGTTCTGAGTTCAAAAATGCAAAATTTCCATTAGGCAAGCAGGGTACAGCTGCCTCCTGCAGATTTTTCCTGCTGGACAATTCTAGATGCACTTTGGAGAGAGGGGGCAGGAGGCCTGCAGCTGACGGCTTTGAGTGGCTCTGAGCATGACTGTGGAAAAGCTGACTCAAAAATACGTTTCCAAAAAGTGCACTCTCTTTCCCTTTTGGGAACTTATCCTAAGGAAGTCATCAGAGATGGGCACGAGGATCTGTCTCTCCACATTTCAGCGTTAAATATAATAGAGCAAAATTGGAGATAGTCTATGTGCCCCTACGCAGAAAAATGGTAAAAATATATCCACGGTAGTGTTACATAGTTAAAGTCATATTTTTGAGGAATTTTAGCAATATGGGAAAGAAAACACAGTGTAGTAGAAAACAAAGGAAACAACACAGGTAATGACCCACTTTTATTTAAAATCTATACTAAGTCCCTAGGAGAAATTAGAAGGTGCTCTGTTAAGAGCCTGCATAGGTGTGTGCGGGGAGTGAGGAGCAAGGTTAGGGTGCTTCCCTTTTATAACACACTGTCCCATGTTGCCACGGAGTCCCCACCTGAGGTTGCGTAAGGGCCCGCACTCTGCGGAGCCGGGTCTGCCCTGACTGCAGCATTTGCCTGCAGGGACAAACACCCAGCTGACAAGCTTTTGACTTCAGGGAAAGAATTGGAGCTCCATCTAAGAATGTGTTTATTTACTTTTTTTTTTTGGTACTGGGAATCGAACTCACAACCTCATGCTTGCCAGGTAGGCATTGTGCCGCTGAGCTATATCCCCGGTGAATGTGTTTATTTTTACAGATCTGGCTCGCAGAGTTGCTTGGGACTATTGAGCCTCTGTCCCTTTGGACTTTTCTTGGGAAACCACCACAGGCCCCTCCTGTTCCCTGTCCCCCAGCCTCTGCACTGCAGGCCTCCTGAGCGGCTGCCTGGCAAGCTCGTTTCGGACAGCCTCTGTCAGGCTTATGCCACCCAGCAGGGGCTAAGCGGGCACCCGAAGGGCCTGGCTTCCCAGCAGAGGGCCTGTGGGTACATTGGCTCCTCAGCGGCAAGGAGCTGGCTCAGCTGTCAGACAGAGCTTCCACCACCCTGTGGCTGACTAATGGGGGAGGGGCAGCTGAGGGATAAACTGCCTAAGAAGTCAACTAGTCCTGTGCACGGGTCAGAGCCCCACGCTGCCTGCCCTTCGCAGCTTTTGCTGGTTTATTTTCTGTATTTCTACTCCTTTGAAAAGTGCCTTCTCTCTGAGGAAACAGTTCATTTTAGCACTGCCCACCTGCTTTGCAGCAGGCCCTGTGCTGGGCTGGAGAGGGGAGGATGCAGCCTCCACTGCGGCTCAGTGGGAAGAGGAGATGGAAGTGTCACATCAGTAAGATGACCTTGGTCTGGGTCCCCTCGAGATGGGTCTGCCCTCCCCAGCAGCAGCCTTGGCCTGTGTTCATTGAACGCGCATGCACGCGCGTACACTCGCACACACCAGCCCCTTTCCTGTCACAACTAGGAGGACCTCAGAGACCCTGGGTGCTGCCTCTCCTTGGCTTATAGAGGAAGTGACCAGAACACTACCCAGCCCGCCCCTGCCCGCGTATCCTGCCTGTTTCCCTGCAGCCCAGTCACACCCCTCCCTCCTGAAGTGCCAGGCTCACCTCCCTGCTTCTTCACCCACCTTTTCTAAGTTTCTCTTTTGTTTTCTTCCATATTAATACAAAGGCACAGCACATATTTAATGCATGCAGTACTGTACATAGCATTGCGGATGTTTAACACACATAGTAGTGCACATAGTTTTAATGGTGCAATGCTTAAGAGGGTGTGGGCTGCACTCCCTGCCCCTCTGCTCACGACCTTCCTCAAGGAAGAGCGGGGGCCAGGAGGCGGGCAGAGTTTGGTGAGCACACAGCTTGGCAGAGGACCCCCAGGTAAAGGGAGGACCGGGAGCCAGGGACAGGGGTTGGCTGGCAGGGCCCTCGTCCGTTGCGAGTCAGGAGCTGACAGCCAGCTCAGACTGAAGAGGGCTGGAGACTCTGAGCTGGCTCCACGGGCAGTTTCCTAAAATGTGCCTCTTTGAATTGCCCTTCCTCTTCTCCAGCGGTCCCAAGGGTGCTCTGTGTGAGGACAGCTGTGCCTTCCAAGGTGCCAGCCACAGTCCAGGGTGGGCACAGCTTTCCTAGAGACCGGGCCCGAACTCCCCTGTGTTCTCGTTTCCGACTTGCTCTCAGAGCCAGCCCTGCGTGTGCTCAGCCACAGACTTGCCCTCTGAGGTGGAGCTGGCCAGCCGGGCCATGGGCCCAGACCCGGGAGCTGGCGTTCTTCTGTCTGCCTCGATCTCTCTGTAGCGTTTGACTCTGTGGGTTTCTCTCCCCTGAGTGTCCAGCAGTAAGAGCGGTGGGGAGTAGGGGACACATTACTTGCACCCTCCCCCCCCCCCGTGGCCTAGATTGGGCCAGGGGCTCAGTCCCCACCTCCCAGGCTAGGGCAGCCCCTGGCCACCAGCCCAGGACCATTCTCCAGTGCCCTGCTTGCCCTCCTTGCCTCCCTTATGCCAGTCAGCGGGTCAGGATTAGGGGCTGGAATGACAAAGGACAGTGGTTCCAGCCTGTCCATCTCAGCTCCTTCAGGCACACAAGGGGCAAGAGAGGCCCCAAGAAGACCAGACTCGACCCTGGACCTTGAGTGAGTTTGCACAAAGCCAGACACGCGCTGGTCTTGTTCTTCGCACCTTCCTCACGGCCTCAAAGCCCCCTTCCATGCTGATGGCAGATGGTAACGTGAGGCAGAGGGGTAGCACTGTTTGAGGCTGGCAGATCAGCATGGTTAGCCATGTGGCCTTTTCTCAGGCGCTTAACCTCTCTCTTCTCATCTGTCCAGTGGAAGAATAATGGTTAGATTTAGGAAGAGCAGAGTCGCCTGCGGGCGGCCACAGATTGATGGCGTATTTTGGTTAAAGTTTAAAAAAGCGTTTTAAAGGAATAGACCCCTGTCCCCTGGTAGATCAGAGGACAGGTTAATGTCAGTTTGAGGGTTCCCTTGTTAGTGATCCCCGAACTGTGACCCCACTAGGAAGTGACCCAAAGAGGACAAGGGACTCATTCCCTAGAGATGCATTGGCGGTGACTGTTTGGGGGTACCAGATTTAAGGCTGCCTTCTCTTGGGCGCCCCACACAGCCCCACCATTACTGAGATGAAGATTTCGGTAGCAGGGTCAGGCTCCTTATTCCTACGCCTCCTCCCCGCATTATGGTCTTTTGGCTCTGAAGCTTCTGCAGAAGTGGATCTTCCTGTCAAGAAGCACTGGGGTTCCCTGGCTTGCTTCTAGGGTCACCCCTGGGGTGCCCCTGCTTCTGTGGAGTGCCTGGCAGAGCAAAGGGGTTACCTTGACCCTTACCTCAGCCACAAGGGAGTGGGCAGAAGGCCGGCTGTCCTTGACACCGTGGCCCTGGCAATAGCGCCACCTGCAGTTTGGGGGAGGAACTGCAATACCTGTGAACTTCTGGGCACCTGGTTTATCCAGGATCAAGCGGACTTCCCCACTCTGATAGGGATCCATTTATTGGGTTAAAAAAAAAAGCGGCCAGAATTGTAGTATATTTTAAATGTTTACTTTGAGCAGAGTAACACATTTCACACCCACACAGCAGCGTAATTGTGACATTCACAAGATAACAGGAATTTAAAAGAAAAAACAAAAAACAGAAAGACCACAGTGCATCAAGGACTGGAGGTGTGGCCAGGTTTTTAGTTGTTTGATGAACATGTCCGTTTGGAGCATGTCCTCTGTGTGTTAGCCTCTTTGGGGAGAAGGTCCTGAGGTGACGTCTGAGGGAGCCATTTGTGACTGTGGCCAGCACTGGGCCTGTCCATGGGGTCTCCACACCTGGTGCTTTGGGGTTCACAGTTGCACAGGTCTCTTTCCTGAGGTGGCCTACCGTATGTCAGGTCCCGGTTAGAAGAACAAGCGCCTGGTGTGCCCCTGTGGGATAGAAGTCAGCATGGCTAAGGTCGGTCATAGCTTTGGACACTCTTGGATCAGTTAGCTGTAGCCTGCATGCTGCCCCCTGCTGGTCATCCTGGTAGTGGGCGACACTGGTCTGGAAGAGCAGTTCTCTTGAGCATTGTCCAGGGATCTCTGGGTGGTTCCCAGTGCCTTTCAGGGACCCCTTGAAGTAAAAACTATTTTTCTTATTGTTATAAAATGCCCAGATATATTCTCTCACAAATTTACAGGAAATGAAAAGTTTATGGATATGGTTTCAGGTGTCACATTGGAACTAATCTTTAAGTAACTGCCACCTATTGAGTTTGGGTGCAATATCAAACAAAAACATCTGCAGTTGTCTGGGAAGCTGTTACAATATTCTCTTCTGTTTTACATATCTGTGAGAATCTGGATGTCCTCTGTAGACTTTTACAAAACAACATATCACAAAAGATTGAATGAAAAGTCAGATAGGAACGTCCAGCTGTGTTTTCATAAGCCAAAAATTAAGAGTTGTAAAAATGTAAAACAGCAGCATTCTTCACATGAACTGCATTTTTTGGGGGTCTTTTTAGATGCAGTTTCACTATGTAGTCTAGGCAGGGCTTGAATTCACAGCAATCCACCTGCCTCAGCCTCCTGAGGGCTGGGATTACGGGTGTGTACCACCATGCCCAGCTTATGAATTGCTTTAGAAAAGTTTTTTTAGTAAGATATATAAATTATATGAATACCTAATGGTTTTATTATATTTAATGAATTCACAATTTTTTAAATTTCCCACTTTTAATTTTTAATGTAGTAACAATTTCAAAACACATAGTGGGCTCCTAAAATAATTTTATAAACCAGACATGGTGTCACATGCTTGTAATTGTAAGACTCTGGAAAGCTGAACTAGGAGGATGGCAAGTTTGAGTGCAGGCTGGGTAACTTAGTGGGTTATCAAGACCCTGTCTTGGAAATAAATAGAGCTGAGATGCAGCTCAACTCAAAGGTCCTGGGTTCAGTCTCCAATTAAAAAAAAACACCAAAAATAAATCCACAACTATTTTTGTATAGTTGGGCTGGGGACATAGCTCAGTGGTAGAGCATTTGCCTAATGAGCATGAAAACCTGGGTTTGATCTCCAGCACTGCAAAACATAAAGAAGAAAATAATATACATGTAATATCTAATGAGTTGTAATCCACATACCATAAAATTAAGTGGTTTTAATGTATTCATGAAATTGTGCAACCATCACTCCCACTTAACTCCAGAATGTTTGTATTATCCTAAAACCCATTAGCAGTCACTCCTCATCCTGCTCACCCTGGGCCAAACTCACCTCTCTTTCCTCTTTTCTCTCCCTACAGCATGTGTGTGTTTGCACATGTACGTGCGCACATACACACTCTCTCCCTCCCTCAGAATGTATGAGCAGCATCCTCATGACAGATGATCAGTGGGTTTGGTCCTGTCTTTGGTGGCTAGGAGAAAGCCAGTTAAGCTAGACTCTGCTCACATTAGGCCACCATGTAGTTCTAGAGCAGGGTGCCTCCCTGTGGGGTTCCCAGGGCAGTCCCTGTGGACAGTGCCCCTTAGAGTTGTGGCCAGTGGAGATGCTGGCTGCTGCCATCCCTCCCTGCTTAGAAAGCACGGTGTCCCTTGATGTGCTCCTCGTGGGGGGAGAGCATGGATGTCTGGGGCCACCATTGTGAGTTCCCTGTGTTTGGGGGCAGGTTAGGGTCTGGCCTGGCCCTCTGGTCCCTGCCGGGGCCCCTCCTGTTGGACAGGGCTCGCTCAGTGATGCAGGGGCTGCGCTGGAGATGGGTGGGGGCTCCAGTGCCCTCCAGGGCCAGCCAGCTGACAGGTTCTGAGGCTGTGTCTCTTCTCTCCTGATTCTCACCCTTGGGTGTCCTGCTAGTCATGTCCATTTTAGTCATTTAGCCACACAGTCCACCTATGTACCTTCCCAGAATTTTGGGCCTTTGCAAAAGGAGCTTGAAGAAACTGTTTTGCTGGAGGCATGAGAGCCAGGCGCCCAGTGCCAAGTGTCTGCTGCCTGAGTGCAGAGGGCTCCTGCCTGGCATCTACACCCTAGTCAATGACATTGTCTTTCCTTTTTCCTCTTCTCATCTCAGATGTGACTCCTGCCCTGGGCTGGATGCCCTGAGCCATGGCAGACACCATCTTCAGCAGCGGGAACGACCAGTGGGTCTGCCCCAATGATCGGCAGCTTGCCCTGCGAGCCAAGTGAGTACCTCCAGGGCCCCCAGGCAAGATTCCTTCCTAGGGCATAGAAGAGGAGTTTGGAGGAAAGTGCCCATTGAATGCATACCATGCTCTGGACCTTGAGCGAGGGACGTAACTTATCTACCCATGTGGTGGTCATCCTTACTGCTCAGATGAGGAATGGGGGATATAGCTCTTTGCCCACATCACTTAACTAGTGCATGACAGGGTTGGGACCCACATCTGGGCCCACCCATCTCCCCTGGTGTGCTTTATCACAGTGCGCCCCAGGGGACCAGGCCACCCCATCCCCCCCTTCTCTGCTTGCTGAGCCTTAAGTTTCGGAGGCCCCTTGAGGCAGGGAGCCTTGGATCTCTGGGTACCCACTGCAGAGCTCAGTGCCCTGAGCAATCAAGAAGCATAGGCTTGTTCCAGGAAGGGCCCCTCGGCCCGAGACCACAGCCAGCCTATTTCCCAGATCTCTCCCATGCTTTTAACAGTGTCTCTCTCCTTGCCTAGCTCTGCTAAGGTCTGTCCCAGTTTTCCTGTTAACCCTCAGCCTGGTGACCCCGAAGCTCCAGTTAGACCTGACCCTCTCCCTGCACGGTTCTGTCCTCTCTATTGGGAGTGGAAGGGTACTCTTGGATGTGGTTTCTGCCTTCCACTCCCTCCCCAGCCCTTTGAGGGGCAGAGTCCCTGGTGTCTGATTGGTCCAAGAGCGCCCCCAGCATCTGTCAAACTGTGCCAATTAAGGGAGCCAGCATTTCCCAGCTGGGACCAAGTTTAAAAAATTTGCAATTAGATGTTATGAGCCTGCAGGGGGACGGAGCCGGAACATCAAAGGGGGACAGTAAAATTAATCTGAAACGCCCAAGATGAGTGGCGTCATGCATGATTTGCAGGAATCTTTGCTCACAACTAATTTGTCCCCTCTGCCTGATGGCTCAGCTCCCTTTAGCTTCCCCAACCTGACCCCTGCAGGGAGAGTGACCAGGGCTGAGGTCAGTTCCTCCATCTCTTCTGAGGCCAAGTGGCTCACGTGTCCTCCTGGCCGAGGACATGTTGCTGGGGAGATATAAGGGCCTGCGTGGCCCTGCTGTCCCCTCCAGCATCTCTTCCTTCTCCCTGACCTCTGCTCTCAGTGGCAACCAAAAGCTGCCGGAGCACCTTCCAGAAGAGCGAACGCACTTGTCCCTTCCCTGGGGTGTGCTGTCTGGAAGGCCTGGCAGTCTCCCTGAAGGGCGGCAGCACAAATGCCAGGGCTGCGGGGCCGTGAGCTGTGCCCACAGGGCCCTCCCGGAAGCTTGCGGAGCTCCCCTTCTCTGCTCCAGAGCAGGGTCCTCGGCCACCACCCAACATGTTCGAAGCCCCTCCTGTGTGCCAGGCACTGGTGGTCCAGCAGTGAACAAAACCAACACAGGGCACTGTCTTCAAGCAGAGCTGGGGAGAGGTGAGCATGACACAAATACACCCCCATGTGCGGCTGCCTCCACGGTGCTAATTGGTAGTGGGGACACGTGGCGGGCTAACTTAGTCTGGGGATCGGGAGACACGTTTCTGCAAGTGAGGTGCTTATGTTGAGACTTGAAGGGGTAAATGTTAGCTGGAAATATGAGGAAGTTCTGTAGCATATGCAAAGGCCCTGAAGTAGAAAGAACATGGCATGTGGAGGCCCTGACAGGAGGCCAGTGCAGCTTGAGTGCAGAGAATAAGGTGTGAATGGCATGAAAGGAAGGCGAGAGGGGTGGCTAGGGTAGTGGTGCAGGGCCTGGCCCTCTAGAGACGCCCATCCTGAGGGGAGACAGTGTGCCTTGCACTGAGTCTCAGTAATGCTGGAGCCCAGTGGAGGGCACACGCTTAGGCCTTCCAGGAACTCTCGTCATGAGCTCTGGACCTGTGGTGTCTGGGCTGTTCCCAGACCATCCCCAGGGGCTTTATAGATGCTGCGGTGGCACCAGGTTCACCCAGGGTGGCCTGACCACCACCACGTCCTTCTCCCCCGAGGCTGCAGACAGGCTGGTCAGTGCACACCTACCAGACGGAGAAGCAGAGGCGGAGCCAGCGCCTGAGCCCAGCCGAGGTGGAGGCCGTCCTGCAGGTCATTCAGAGGGCGGAGCAGCTGGACGCCCTGGAGCAGCAGAGGATCGGGTAAGGGCTGGCTGGGCAAGTTGGTGCACTGAGTCCTAGAGCTCTGTGTCACCACTGAGTGTGTCAGGAGGGCCCCAGCTGCTCTGACACACACACCCTGCGGTGGCAGCAAGTGTACAGACCCTTGTGTAAGCTAGGGATAGGGATGCACGTTTGGGCCCTAAGCTCCTGGGCAGGATGGAGCCTGGTGAACCTCCTAAGAGGCTGTTGGGCTCTGCGGCCCACCCGCTGTTCTTCAGGCAAGGGACAGATTCACATTGCTGGCCAGCAAACAGTCAGTCCCCCAGGGTCCCAACAGAAGGTGTCCTCCAGAGTGTTTGAAGTTCCTTTCCTGTCTCTGACATGCAGAGTTGGCCACAACTCAGTTGTCCAACACTTTTGTTATATCTTTTTGTTTGTTTTATTACAAAAGCAATTCCTACTTCCTAGAACATATGGGAAATACAGAAAGGTACAAGTAGGAAAACACAACCTTACTGCATCGCCTGGGGCAGAGATGTAGTTCATTCTGGTCTTGTTCTTTTCCTGTTGATTATATGATCATTTTAAAACTCAGACATTGTAGAAACCCACAGTTTGGAAGGTACAGGTACCATTACTGAGACCACTGCTGTCCTAACAGTCTCCTGTGTGTGCCTTCACAATGTAGATGAGTCATTAACATTTTAGTCCACAAGGGCTTATGTTAGGCTTGCCAGAGTTTTCTTGTGTGCCCTCGACCCTGTGTAGGCCCCACCGCCTCACAGATCTCAGCCACACAACCTCACCAGGCTCTCGTGTGACCTCAAATGTGGGTGACTGACCTGAGCTCCTTGCTGCCCTAGGAGGGTGAACAGGGAGTGGATGGGTGGGAGTGCTTCATGCTGGGCTCCTCTGTGCACTGTAAGGATGCATGGACCCTGGTAGTCCTTGAGGTGCTGTCTTTGCCTTCTTGGAGTTGCGGTAGGGAGTCCTGTTTTCTGGCCCCATTGTGGGAGCCAGGAGGGCTGGGGAATGGAGTGGCCCAGAAGGCAGTGGTGCAGGTTAACTGCTCAGAGGGAGGAGGTGCATCTTGTGTTTATAGGAGGCATGGAGATAAGAGGTGGAATGACCGAGGGTCCCCAAGAACACATGGGTCCTGCCAGGGCTGAGGCTGTGACCCCATGGAAACCAGAAGGGCTTGCTGGAGGGCATGTGGGTAGAGGCAGCCTCATCTGCCAGTCTGCCGTCCTACAGCCCTGCAGGGTGCAGTGTCAGCCCAGGGGGAAGAGGGGGCCCGTGCAGGGGTTGGTGCTGGGCCAGACAGGCCTAGGGGTAGACCCAGGCTTCACCTCTTTGGGAACTCTGTGGCCCCAGCAAGTGACTTCCATGTTTCTGAGCCTCAGTCTTCTCATCTTTAAAATGGGAAATATAGCGCCCTTCTCACTGGGGCAGTTAGAAGAGATAATATGAGTGTACATCCAAGAATTTTCACTGTTTGTCAGCTGGATCCTAGAAATACAGTGGCCAACACACCAGAACACTTCTGTGGACATTGTTCATGTGGCAGGGGTGGCAGTGTGATGAGGGGCTGCAGAACCTGAGGAGAAACTTGCCCAGGTTGACAAGGGTCCCTGAAAATTCTGTCTCTAAGGGTTTCAAGGAGGAGCTGGTTTTTTTCTCTCCTGTCCAGGTGCTCGGGCCCAAAGCCTTTTGTCATCCTGGGCCTCTCACCTGCCCCACCCAGCCACCTCCTACCTGCAGTCTCCTGCTCCCTCCCAGCTGGCCACAGCCCTTACTGGCCTCCTTCCCTCTGCCCCTCCCTGTCTCCCAGCTTTCCACAGAAGTGAGCTTTTAAAGGTGTCACTCAAACCGAATCACACCCTCCTGAGAACTCTGCAGTGGCTTCAGGTAGAGCTTAGAGGGAAAGAAAAGAAAATGAGGACTCTGTTTTGTGACCTGTGAAGCCCACGCAGTGCGCCCTTCCGTGCTCCTCCTGTCTCACTGGGCTTTTTTTAAAAATCCCCACCTCCCGTGGCTCTCTGGGCAGTGACCTCAGTGGCCTCCTTCCTGGTGGCTGCTTCTCGGCCGCAGCCTTGGCATCTGCTGTTCCCTCCACCTGGGGGCTCCCCAGCTTTTGTACCATGTGATTAGGTTCTTGCCATCCTTCTGCTCTGCCCTCGTGTTCTCAGAGCACTTTCCCCGGTCACTGGCTAAGGTGCCTCTGGCCCCTGGCTTCCTCCCTTCCCCACTGTCTGCATTTCATACGCAGCTCCCTGTCAGGAGCCAGCTTGGCTTATTTACTTATTTATGGGTTTCTTCCTTATGAAGCCTAAGTTCTGTGAGAATAAGGGCTGTGCCTGCCCCTGGCTTCTTTGCTACGACATTCGCAGTGTCTGGCGTACCCTAGGTACTCAATAGTTCATGAGTGAATAATTGGCTAGCATTTAGCCGGGGGAAAGGCTGGGGCATGGATCAGTACCCCGGTTAAGGGAACAGCACAGGTGGCATAGTCTTGGGACCCTGTGGTGGCCCGCAGGGGTTGGGTTGGGGCAGGAAGCACACGCCCGCTGACTCGGTGTCATGTGCTGCAGGCGGCTGGTGGAGCGGCTGGAGACCATGAGGCAAAACGTGATGGGGAACGGCCTCTCCCAGTGTCTGCTGTGTGGGGAGGTGCTGGGCTTCCTGGGCAGCTCATCAGTGTTCTGCAGAGACTGCAGGAAGGTAAGACCCTGCTCCGGCCCTGCCATTCTGGTGACTCGGTCTAGACCAGCTCTGCCGCTCTGTGGCTCTGCCTCCTGGGTCCTAGGAGTGTGTGTGTGTGTGTGTGTGTGTGTGTGTGTGTGTGTGTGTGTGTGTGTGTGTCCTAGGAATGTGTGTGTGCCTCTGTGTGCGTGCGCCCATGCATGTATGTACTTGGGATGCTCAGAACCAAGGTCTGAAGGAGATGGCCTGGCTTCTCGGGCCAGCTCTCGGGAGTGGACTTCTGGGTCAGAGTCTGGGTAGGAAGCCACCTCTTCCATTTAGCCCTGTGACTTCAGAAAACTTGTCTACCACTTCGGGCCTCCTCTTCCTCATCGGTCCAGCATGGGTGAGAATAACGTTCACCAGGTACACAGGCCCTCACTAAATGTTAGTTGTGCTGAGGGTGCCACGTTGTATGCTCGGATCCACTTCCCATTCTGTGGGTCTGTTCCCTTGACCTCTAGTCACTCAAAAAATGGCCTTTGTAGCAAGATAAAATATTTTCCTTTCCTTATGATAAATTCTGCCATATATTCAATTACTTAATATTGAGATAAAGACTTTTTAAAATATTACTTTTAGTGTTTCCTGGAGCTTCTAATTACTTTTCTTTGTCTTATTGCCCAAAGCATAACATACCTCCCAATTGTCAAGCTTACTGAGTATCTCGGTTTCATGTCTGTCACAGGCAGCCCTCGTGATATTTCCTAGAAGAAGCCCTTCTAGATTTTTATTCCTGCTCTAGTCTAGGCCAGTTGCTGCACAGAAATTATCATGGGACTTTCCTTTGCTGCTCTCCTCAGTTAGGAACGTACAGGTATTTCCAAGATTTCATAGCTTTCTCTTACTTTGTTTTCACCTTAGTTTTTCTGGAATCCACCTTCAGGTAACTTCCATGTGTCAGTCACCGTTTTAAGCCCGGAGTTGTTATACATAATGAGCAAGATGGGGGGAAAGTACCCTTCCTTCTTGAGATGACACTGGGTGAAGGAACTAAAAACCAGTATGCTCAGATAACCACATCCTTGGAAGGAGTAATAGGAGAAACAGGACTGGGGGGGTGATAGAGGTTGAGTGGACCGTAGTATGTGGAGAGAGAAGTAAATGAGAACTTGGAACATCAAGGCCATTGGCAGCCTTGACAAGGGCATTTTTAGTGGCGTTCGAAGCCAGGTGAGAAAGAGGTTAACATACCCAGTTAGTAAGTAGGAGAGCCAGGATTTGGGCTGTGGTCATTTCCCCCAGCTCTGTCACATGTATGTGGTAAACTGGCTGAGGAGTGTGGATTAATTGGTCCAAGCACAGTGAAGGGGCCTGGGTGTTGGGATATCCGGCTCCTCTATAGGCCCTGGATTAGAAACCAGTGTAGCTGTGGGTTTAAGACCTGGGGATGTCTCACTCCCAGGATTTGGGCCGTTGGGTTATGTTTACCTCGGAGAACTGGCCCCAATAGCCTGCTTCCTCCGGTCCTTCAATCCCTCAGCTGCTCCAAATATTACAGGTTTGTGGGACCATGAAAAGAGCTGAGCTTTATCTTCTGCTCTGGAAATGTCCACAGCCCTTAGCACAGTGACTGCTGCTGCCCCAGCTACCAAAGAGTTAATCCAGGAGAGACATTTCCTAGGCAACAGGGCTGAGTGCTAGGGAGGACCTCAGCTGTGTGGGGCTTTGGGGAATTGTTCTTCCAGACTGCACCCTCCCAATGCCTGCTGGGTACCCCAGGGCCCCCAGCTGCTGGAGGATGCCCCCTGTAAAGGGGGTTCTAGTCTGCAGAAGGCTGAGCACTGGGTCCTGGCTTGGCTGGGGAGGTGGAAGAGCCCTTTGAGTTTGGGGGCATGCATTCCAGGCCAGAGTTGGGGGGAGGTACTAAATGGGGCTCTGACAGATGAAGGACATTTAGAGGATATGGGGGTCCTAATCTGTCTTTGAGAAGACTGTCATTCATTCGTGTTTATTCATTTTTTCAGCTAGGAGAGGGCCCTCTGTGAGCAGGCCACATTCTGGGTACTGGCCACACTTCAACTGACATACACAAAATCCCTGTTCTCATCGAGATAATTTTCCAGTAATGGGAGAAGAGAGACAACAAATAATGAATGAATAAACATAAAATAATGTCAAGTAGACTGAGTGCTGTATATTGAATTAAGAGAGAGTGACGTGATAGCATTTGACCGTGTGCTTAGGGAGGGCTTTTTCAAGCTCAAACCTGAACCTAAGCAAGAGTGAACCTCAGCAAAAATCTGAGTGGAAAAGTGTTCCAGGCAGAGGGAACAGCAAACAGGAAGGCCCTGAGGCAGGACCAGCTAAGCTTGTTCAAGGAACTAATTTTAAGAGACATCTGGGATAGTGGGAGCTAGAGGTGGGTATCTCCGATCCCACAGAATTTTTGTAAGTCAAGGTCTGGATCTGGGGTTTTAATGGAAGTGTAAAGGGAGATGTTGGTGGGGTATGGAGCAAAGGTACAGTGTGATCTGGGATGTGTTTAAGGGATAGCCTGCACTGCTGTGTGTTGAGTGGATTACAAGAGGACACGGAAAGCAGGAGGCAAGTGCAGTGGTGGTGGCTGCCACTGGGAGGTGCAGGCTTGGGAATGGGGTTATCGAGGTCTCACACCAAAACAGTGTTGGTCTCTCTGGCACACTGGAAGCAGAAGGGGAAGAATTAGAGTGGCTGACTGGGGGTCCTGTGAAGGACAAGGTCCTAGACTGCCAGGGGCCAGGGTAGAAGACTGCTTGATTCACCTGGGCCCTGGGTCCTCCCAGGCTGCCCAGTAAGGACCATTCCCACACTGTGCAGGGCCTGGGGCACCTGACCAGGTTGAAGGGTCTCCTCCTGCACTTCCAGAACCAACTCCAAGTTCTTCCAGGGACCTGGGAGGGTGATTCCCCCTCCCCAACAGCAAGCTCCAGCCATGCTGATGCCTCAAGGTCCTAGTCTGCCCACCATGGTGTGACCTTGTATGAGTCTCTTTACCTCTTTGGGCCTCTATTTCTTCACCTGTCAAACAGGGTCACAACACTCCTGTCATAGTCAGGCAGGTGAAAGGAGTGGGTGAAGTAGCACGGGGGTCTCTGAGCCGTATCCAATCCATTGCAAGCGTGTAGTACAGGACTCGAGTGATTGTCGTTGTTGTGTCCGGCCCGCCCCAAGTCCTCACTGCTCAGGTCACACACTTTCCTGCAAAGCATGGACTGGTCTCCCACGGATCTCAGGAGAGAATGGGTGGCACCCCTTGGGTTTGTCAGCTCCAGCTGCCATTATCAGAGACCCCTCACTGGGTGCCTTAAATGACAGGCATTTGTGTCCTTGTGGATTTGGAGGCTGAGAAGCCCAAGCTGATTCGGGCTGTGCTGTGGGCTGTCTTCTGGGCTGGCAGACATCTGCCTCCTGCACGTACCATCTCACAGCAGAGAGGGCAAGCTCTTTTCTCTTTCTCTTCACATAAAGACAGGAATCCTGTCATATTACAGCCCCACCCTTGGGACCTCGCTGAACTGTACAGCTACTTCCTGAGGACCCTCTCTTCAAATATGGTCACACTGGGGGTTGGGGCCTCAGTATCAGAATTTTAAAGGGACACAGTTCAGTCCATAGTACTCCATGTTCTTACTAGAATTCATGTTTTCTTGAAAAAAATTGGAGCTGCCACACTGGGTCCCCTATTTTCTAACATTTTTGTAAAAGCCTCTGACACCTTTGTAGCTCTCTGGTGTTGGATATGCTGGGCCAGCAAAGAAATTCTGCTGTTTAGGGACCAGGGGTTCATGTGCTGAGACCACTCAACCACTAATTTTGCCTACTGGATGACTCCTGGGTGAGAGAAGCCCAAAGGGGAGGTGTCCAGAATGCTCACTTCCTTGAGTCTTGATGGTCAGAGGCAGTGTTCTGTAGAGTGATATCTGCAGCTGCTGGAACCAGGGTTCCCATGACTGAGAGCTGCCAGGAAGGGTTGGATCTTGAAGACCAAGAGAGAGCACAGGCCCCCAGAGAGGGCAGGGCACTGCTGTGCCACCACTGAGGCAGAGCTGGAAATGGGGTGGACAACTGCAGAGCAGGGAGGCTCTGCTGTAGGGTGTGGTAGCAGATTGGCTTCAGCACAGGGGGCTTGGAGGAGGGATAGCGCATGCTCCAGCGGCTCCAACCCTCCCAGGGTTGGGATCCAGGACCGGAAGATATGGGGCAGAGCTGAGAGCTTTGGGAAGCTAAAGTTTATGGAGCTTGTGAGAGGAACGGCCATCTGGGGGACCAGCTGCATTTGTGCAGAGAATCAACAGGTCTGTAAGGTCCTGGAGACCCAGAAGGTGATTACAACGTCAGAGACAGCCAGTCGATGGCCACTTAGGACCTGAGTGGCTGGAGAATTAAGGCCCTTACAGAGACTCCCTGGTGTCGGAGCAGAGGGATGGCATCATCGTTGACTCACCTGCACTACTGGTGCCTGGCACTGGGGACCTGGTACAAGGAGACCTGGATCATTGCCCTCTGGGAAGGACTTAATTGATCATGGCTAATGAATTCTGGTCCGGGTAGGGGCTAAACAGGCTGCCTTGGGGGACTGGGAGAGCTCTGACAGGGTACACGGCACCAGGAGGCCTCCCCTCTGTGCTTGCCCAGTTGTGGGGAGCCGTTTCTGCGTTCCCCCTCCTCACCTTTTGCAGTGGGCTGCAGTCCAGGAAAGGGGGTGAGCAGGCTATAGAGAAGGGATGTGGAGGAGGTCCCCAACTTGGAAGTGTCCAGACCCAGGCCTGCTGAGGGAGGACAGATCCTCAGGGGCTCCTGGGGCCACACAGGCGTTCCCAGCAAGAGCTCTCGCAGCATTTAGCAGCCACAAGCTAATGAGCACGCGCACGGTTGGAAGACAGGGCCCTCCTCAGTTGGAGCTGCGTCCCCTCTGTAATTGGGCCTGCATGACCAGGCTGCCTGCCCTCATTATCCCAGGGCTGTGGTAGGAAGGAAGAGGGGCTGGCTGCTTAATTGGAGAGGCCTGGTGCTCCTGATTGCCGAGGATCTGAGTCAGCCAGCCTTCCGTCTAATTGAGAGTTCAGCCTCACCAGCCATTGGCCAGTGGTACGGAGAGTGGGGCTGCACAAGGACCCTCCTGAGCCTAGGACAGCATTGTCCCCATTCCAGAGAAGCAGTCAGGTTTTTTGTTCTAGTCCCAGGCAAATGGATCCCATGGTGTGGGCACAAAAGAGCCTGCCTGTGAAATGCCCTCAGTCATGGGCACTGAATCCTGGTGAAAGAGGAGAAGCCTTAGGGGAAGTCCAGCTCTGTAGGGACAGGCAGGGCCCCAGCCCAGCATGGGGGAGTGCTGCAGGGAAGGGGCTGGGCCAGGCCAGATCCTTTATGCCACCAGCTCTGAGGAGGAGACACATCCTACCGAGGGCCAGCCCGATCCTCAGTGAGGGAGCTGGCAGTAGCCTTGGGCTGAGCGAAGGCTGTGCCGTTTTCTCCCTCCCTGTTCAGTGCTGAGGACTTGGGGCTGCTGAGCCAAGGGAGGAATAGATGGAATCTCCTTGTGCCCTTCCTGCCTGCCCATTGGCCTGGGCAATCCAAGGAGGCAGAGCCCACGCCCAGCCCTCTCCACCACTGTTTACTGCCGGCACTCAGCCCTCGGCCTGAGAGATGCCTTCTGATCTGCCGCCAGCTGCACTCTGAAGGGTCTCCTGGCCTCCAGAAGGGCTTTGCTTCTGTCCTGCGAAGCTTTGGGAGTCCTAGGTCACCCACTTTCCAGAGAGCTCCTTCTGGAGGAAGAGAGGTCAGGGCAGATATAGACAGTTTGAGTGCTTATAGGGTCCTTGTAAGTGTGGGCCGAGGACTAGCAGTATGTCTGTCCCCTCCATGCTGTTGAAAATGCACATTCTTGAGCCCCAGCAGACTTCTTGCACTGGATCTGCCTTTTAACTAGACTCTTGTGGCATAATGTCATCAAGGTTCATCCATAAAACCTCTGTCAGAATTTCCTTTCCTTTTAAGGGTGAACAATATTCCACTGTACGTATATCTGCATTTCACTTATCTGCTCTTCTGTGCTGGATGCTTGGCTTGCTTCTGCCTCTCAGTTGCTGCAGCTATGTAGAGCTGTGTACCTATCTCGGCAAGATCCTGTTGTATATACCCAGCAGTGAGACTGTTGAATCTTACGGTAATGCTATGTTTAATTTTTTGAGGCATTGCCGCACTGTTTTCCACTGTGGCTGCACTTTACATTCCTGCCAGTGGTGCACAAGGTGCCCAACTTTCACAGGGCCTCCCTCCCTCCCAAATGGGAAAACCATGAAAATGGCTCGGGGCTCCCTTCTCCTGCCCCCTTTCCAGATCATGTTCTTAGAGCCTGTGTCCCTCTGGTGGAACCATAGAAGCATCAGCCTCCTTAAGCAATAGTCACTTCATCTGTGCTGTCTCCACATTGGCCTCACATGTCGTTTCTCCTCCTCGACCTAATTCAGTGTAGAAGACGTGTGTTTGTGCTTCATTATGAAGATAGATTTTTTTTTTTTCATTCAACTACTGATGTTTCCTAAATTCCTGGAAAAAGTCACTTAATTCATCTGCCCTGAGGGGGCCGCTCTGGCTGCTCTCACGTCGCCAAGGCTGTTTGGCAGGAACTGACTTGGCTCTTATTGCCTGGATCAGGGAATTGGACCAGACACCGCGCAACATCTTGGAACATCGGCCTTGCTTGGCGTCTGATAAGCAGAACAACTCCATTAAGGCTTACCTCTTTTCTTGCTGTTTTGGTGCCTGCAGTATGGCTTTTCTTCCTTCCAAAGAAAGAACTGCCACTCAGTACAGTTCAGAGCCCATTCGGTTCACGCCAGCCTGCCACTCACCTTCAGCTCAGGGTCATCAGGACAAAGGAGGGTGGCTCAAGGACCACACATCACTAGTGGCAGGGCCCAGAGCTTGCTGGACTGAGACCTGCTTTACTGTCTTATGTGTCAATTCTGTAGCTCTCTGGAGACTATGCCCACTTAGTTCACCATCATGCCAGGCTTACAGGGTGAGGAGGTGGAGATGCCAGCCACTGCCCTTCAGGAACTCACAGTTGGTGACAGATAATGCATCATACCATGAGAAGTGCAAAGCAGGGAGTGATCTGTTACCAGAACCTAGGGAGAGGTGAGGAGGCCTCCTCTGCTGGGCAAAGCTGATGCTGGAGCCAAACCTGGGAGGCCCTGATGAGGTGCCAGGGGAGGGCATGGCTAGAGTAGGAACAGCAATGTAGAGAAAGTGCAGGTATGAGGGGGCACTTGGCATAGCTGGTGGTGCAGGCGTGTGGGAGAGTGAGATGGGCCGGGAGGAAGAAAGGCAGCGTGCGGGAAGATAGGAGAGGAAGGCACAGGAGGGCCCGAGGGGCAGCACAGACTGTGGGAGGGAGAAGGGGATGATGGGAAGGGCTCCTTGAGCCAGGCTGAGGTGTTTGAGTTTCTTCTGCTAGAAGCAGAGCTCTTCAAGGGTGCTGAACAGGGAAAGGGCAGGCACAGAAGTCTTCAGGGGAAGGTTAAGTATTCATGCAGATTTGGAAGAAGTGTGTAGTGGGTTGGAATAAACGTACTGAATGATCAGATTAGCAGTAGCCAGGGCCTGAATTGAAGCAAGAGCAACCAGTGGAAAGTCAAAGGCAGTAGCAGAAGTAACCCAAGCTGTGGTGACTGACATCGCTCCCCTTGCCCACTTACTCATCAGTGCCACCCTTGGGGGTCAGGATCTATACTTTGTAGGTCAGGAAAGAACACTGAATGGACTTGAAGGCCCTTACTGGGTTACCGAGCAGTCCAGGGCAGGGTCTGATGGTCATACCTACCAGGCTGCAGCAGGCCTGGCATGAGGGCAGGCCTGGGGCAGGAGCAATCATGGCCTGTCTGGAGACATTCCTGTGACCTGATGTCCCAGAGTGTGCTGCTGTTGAAGTGTGAGAGCTTCTGTGTGCAGTCAGGTCGCCTAGGTATGTGGGAGGTCGTAGCTGAGAAGGAGCAACCCTGCAACCCCTTGAGGCTGCCCAGTGGGATGTGAGAGATAGAGGAGGTGGTGTGAGCTGTGGCTCCAGGGAGGGTTAATTCTTCCCTGCCTAGCCCCTCAACTTGAGGCAGGTACCCTGGTGGGGCCATCTTTAGCATGGCAGGATATAGGCCACCCCAAGTTCAGCCACCAAGAGTTTAGGGCCTTTAGGCTCCATCTTGACCTTGGTTCACCTTAGGCTTTTAGTCTAAGCCTCAACTCTTCCAGTGCCAGGACTCATGACTTTGACTCCATTTCCAAAATTGACAAAACCACACGTGGTGGCGCACTTCTATAATCCCAGCACTCGGGAGACTGAGGCAGGAGTTTCATTGTGAGTTTGAGGCCAGCCTAGGCTGCATAGCAAGACCCTGTCTCAAAAAGACCATAAATAAATAAATAAATAAATAAATAAATAAATAAATAAATTGATAGCTCCCACCACCTCCCGGTTCCTGTTCCTTCCCCGTGCTGGGGCCCAGAGCTGAACAGTACTAGTTCAGGGATCAGCACTGTTCTGTACAACCCATGAGCTAGAAGGAGTTCCATGTTTGAAAATGGATAAGAAGAGAATCTTATGATGTATGAAAGTGATAGGAATTTCAGGTTCAATGTGTGCAGAAGATTATTAGAACGTGGTCACCCTACATTTGCATGTTGTCCATGACTGCTTTGGTGTAACAGTGGCAGAGTTGAGTAGTGGTTGTAGAGCCTGAAATGTTAGTTTGCTGCCTTTACCCAAAAATATTCATACCCCTGGCCTAGGCCTGAGCTGTACCCACGGTACCTGGCTGCTTTGAAGTAAGAAGGAAATTGAGGGGTGGGTAGCCCAGTGGTACAGCATTTTCCTAGCTCCTTCCCTACCCTGAGTTCTAAATCTCCAGCAATGGGGGAAAAAGAAAAGAGGAGGAGGAGAGATAACCCTCTGGATTACGTCATTGGTAGAGGCCAAGCAAATCATGCCAAGGTTGGTTGGTTGGGCCACAGGACGTTAAAGAACTTACTAAGATAGTGTCTGACCTTCCCGTGACTTTTCTTTCTGTGTGTGTGCGCTGGGGCTGGAGCCCAAGGCCTCAAGCATGTTAGGCAGGCACTCCAGCATGGTGCTTAGCTGTACCCTTTATCCTTCTCTTCCTAGACTTGGAAAAAGTAGTATATGCTGTTGCACAAAGGTTTTGAGCACTGGGCCTGGCGCTTGCACTGTCCTGACTTAGGCTGGTTCCCTTGCCTCTCTGTCTGTTTCTCACCTGGAAATTGGAGAATAAAAGTACCTGCCTCAGAGGGAGGCGGGAGGGATTGAGATGAGCGATGTATGTGCTAAGCTTTCAGAAATAGTGCCTGGTACATAGTAACTGCTCAGTAATTATAAAAAGTCAGATGATACAGATGTGTGTGAGATGTTAGCCCCGCCCCACGCCCACACTGGCAGTCGGGTGTTTGTCCTGCTGTGCCCTGCTCTCCCACTCACCCGCGGGTGTGCATGGTGTTGTACACTATACCTTTTTAAGGCGATCGTAACATGTTCCTTATCCTGTAACTTCCTTTCCTATTTCTGTTTACTTAATATCAAAGTCATCCCCCTGAGTCCACACATGTTAATCTAATTCCATTTTCTGCTTGTGTTTCCCTGCTGCCCCCTCTTCTGGGCTGCCCACATACCCTGTTGGGGGCAGGACTGGGGTGGTGCAAATAAAAGCAGGAAGGGCTGTGCCTGCACCCACCCTCTCGGATTGCAGACATCTCCTTCCTTTTTCCTGCTAAATCCAGCCTCTTCCCGTAGTCTGAATCTCTCCCGGGGCCACAGCCCTCTCTGCTGCCATCCTGTGCTCACTACTCCCCTGCCACACAGAGATGACCCACCCACACCTGAAACCCAGTAGGTTTGCTTCAAGTTGAGTTCCCAGAAGGCTCTTTGGGACAGGTATAGTGGGTGGGTGGGGTGGGAACCGTGTTGTCTAAGTCTGTAAGTGAAACACATCCTAGTCTTGGCTGTACCTGTCTCTGGCACTCAAGGCTGCGCTGACCACACCCCATCATAGCTGGGCTCTGAGTTTCCACTGTGACCTTGCATAAAAATCCCCCCACCTCTCTAGACCTTCCTAGAAAAGGAAAAGGTGGCATGAGAGCTTCCCAGGCCCTTCCAGCACTTCCTTCCTGTGACTCTCAGGCGTGGTCCAGCCTAGCAGCATCACCATCCTCAGACCAGGGAATGGCAGCAGCCATGGTGGGAAGCTGACACTGGTTTCCCTCACCCGGGACCACCATCCACTCTGTGGGTGCTTTCAAGCCGTGCTGGGTTTGTTTCCCAGCCCCTCCTTGCCTCTGACATTCCTGTGATGTCCTGCATCCCTAACAGTCTCTCAAGGACAGGTAGGCAGAGGCAGTGTTCAGTCCTATTTTCCATTGGAAAAACCAAGGCCCGGAACTTTGGCTACCTATGTTCTGGGAAATCAGAAAAGCTGAAGATAGGCAGGAGACCCCCAGAGGAAGATGTCACTGGGTGCCAGCTTGCAGATGAGGTGCCAGGGTTGATGGCTGTGTGCCCTCAACACTGGGGAAGGAACCATAGCTTCTAGGCCATTAAGTAATAGGAAGTGATGCCCAGTCCCCCGCCCCCCAACACTACTACCACAGTAGTGTTTCCTGCGGAGTGGGCCAAAGGCCTTGCTCTGCTTTGCTTGATTTTTTTTTTTTTTTGTACTAGGAATTAAATTCAGGACCTTGCCTTTGCCAGGCAGGTGCTTGTGCCACTGAGCTATATTCTCAGCCCCTCCTTGCTCTGCTTTCTCACAACCTGGAAATGGCAGGACACCCGTGGAGGTGTGTGGGGGTTTTGGTGGTTGAGCTTGGATTTGTGTCTATTTGAAGCTAGCCCCTTTGTTTAATGGGTATCTGCCCCTATAACCTTAGGTTGGGGCCCTGGGGACACTGGGCAGGCTCTGTGGGCTCATCCAGGCTGGTCTGCAGTGACTTGTCCCCTGGGCATGCCTGCCCTGCACCCCTTCTAGACCCTTGCCACTGCCCTTGGTGGCTGTTTATGCTGGGTCTGAGCGGTGTAGCTGTAAGTGTCTCCGGCAGCAGGAAACATCGTTGGCAAATCTGTTTAGTGGCTGTTACTGGGAGCGGTAATTCTGTGCAGCCTCTTGTCCTCTGTTGTGGTAAATAGCAGATAATGACATTTCCAGTCTGTGGCGTGGCTCGGCGCCACACACCTCACTGACTGCCCCAGCCAGCTGCCACACTTCACAAGGCCCGCGATTCTTCACTGCTCTCAAACCACCCCTTTGTTTCCAGATACTGTGTTTCCCTACAGCTGTGTAATGGTCACTGACCATAGCTGAGGGTGGATTTAGTCCATTCTTGTGTGCCACCAGGGTGGCCAGGGTAGCAAGGGGAGAATGGGGAGCTCATCCCTTTCCTGGTGTCAAAACCAACTACCAATTGCTGGATGCATAGTTCAGCCATGGATCACTTGGCTGGCACACACAAGGGTCTGGGTTCAAGTCACAGCACCCCCTTAAACAAGCAAACAAACAAAATCCAACAGCCAGTCCTTGGTAGGAGGATTGCCAGAGATTCTTTCACCCTCTTCTTTCCAAACTGCCCCTTAGCCTGCCATCCCAGCTCTTGTGGGAGAGCTGGTTCTCTCCCTGAGGCTGAAGGGGTGATGATCTGCCAGGCCTTCCAGATAAGCAGAGAGAGGAGGGTGGGTTGGGTTCTGCAGGGAGTGAGGACAGAGTGCTGGGTTAGCCCAGATCAGGGCTGCCATGCTGTGTAAGAGCCCCAGCAGGCTTCTGCCCGGTGGAGTCCCATTTGCCTTCCTGCTCATTCTCTGCTTCTCTCCTGTGTATCTTGCTCAAGTGCTATCTGACATTCCCCCCCTCCCCGGAGGTCTTCTGTGGCTCCCTGTTGCCTGCGGGCTAAAGTCTGAATGCCTGCGCTCGGCATCTGTGTGTCTATTCCCTGCTTACAACCTGCTGAAGTCAGCAGCACGCAGGCGATGCACAGCTGGGAATGCTAACTTCACCTGGCCCTGACCTGTCCTCCCTCTCTGTGGGAGCCTGTCCCCGCACATCACCATGGCCCCTAATTGATCCTTAATGTTGTTGTTCCTAGAATGTTAAGAAACCCCAGGTGTTTGTCTAGTCTGCTGTATTAAAAAAGAAACACACACACACACACACACACACACACGGTGTTCCAACAGGCATTTACTGGCTAGGAGGATATTCACTCTGTTCCTGGTGCTGAGGGCAGAACGGGTCCAAGTGCCCTCTCCAAGCTCACCTCCTGCTCCCAGACCTGCTTGCTCCCCGTGGACTTCTCCGGCAGCCTCTGCCTCCCACCCCACCCCAGTGGACCCCCCAGCACCTCCCTGACCTCTGCCCGCCCCCCATGAGGGTGCTGCTCCCTCAGGGTCTGCACTTGGCCACGCCTGACTTCTTGCTTTCCCTCACGCTTGTATTGAGCCCCTGCAGTGTGAGGGAACCAGACCAGGTTCTGGAGTTATATCTAAGAACAAGGCAGGCAAAACCCCGACCTTCCCATCACATCTGTTCTGGGGGTGGTAAAACTGACAATAAATAGCATCCACACCAACACTGGAAATGTGCTATGGTCCATAGGCACCTCCAGTCCCTAAGTTCTGAAGCTTCACCAGCACCATGCACCCTCACCCCCACTTCTGTGTCTGCCCCTGATGGTTCTCCCAAGGGCCTGTGTGTCAGTAGCTGAGGCTGGGGGCAAATGCCACAAAGAGTAGAGCCTGTCCCTGGTCCTCTGTTTCCACGACTCCAGCCCATCCTGCTGTCCACCCTGGCAGCCTCCAAATGGCCTTAAAGTTCTTCCTTTCTTCCCGTAGGCCTCCATCTAGGGATCTAGGAATTCTGTAAGTACCTGGAAGTGTCCAAAAAAGAACGTCTCCTAAGAATACGGAGAGCAGAGTACCTGGGTTTGTGTTCCCCAAAGTGCTTTTCCTGAAACCCAGGTCTGATTATCTCTCTCCCCTCCTTAATTAGGACCCAGGGGTCTAGGGGATTGCGCTCAGTGGTGCCTTATCACTTGGCTATTGTTCCTTCCCCAGACAATCGTGCACCCCACACCTCGTGAACTCTTTAAAAATGCACTCTTGTGGGCTGAGGTGTGGCTCAATGGTAGAGCACTCGCCCAGCATGTATGAAGCCCTGGGTTCAATCTCTAGCAAAACACAAACAAAAATGTCCTTTTTCTCAAAGGAGCCTTGATCTCAGGGAGACAGTTCCAGTGTGACCAAGTCAGTGCTACTCTGGAGATGGTGCCTCGCTGTGGGGAGACCCACTGTGTGTCCTGGGAAGAACCTGAGGAAGGGGTCACGGAGCAGGAAGCTTTGCATAGGTCCTGAGGAATATTTCGATGTTCGCTAAGCATGGGGCAAGCTGGGGGAAAAGCCCAGCAGTAGGAAGGCAGCCAGAGCACTGGGAGCAGACAGCGAAGTGTGGGGCTGCTGTGGTGGACTTGGCCACAGAGGGGGAGATGGGGCCTGAGAGTTAGGTGCGGACCAAGCGGAAAGCATCTGGCAAGTGCATGGGCATGCCCGCGTGCATAACTTCTTGTACCTGTCTCCAGTAGCCCGTGAGCCCTGCTGTTCCCTCTGTCTGTCTGGTCCAGGGACTGGTAGCAGCGGAAGCTTAGGAAGTGTTGGCTGAATGCCCTGACTGTGACAACTGCTGCTGTCTAGATTCTAGGGACGGGATGGTGAGGAGTCAAGGTTCCTCCCCGGCCTTCTTCCTATGGACACTGTGAGTCTCCCTAAAGCAAGGCATGACTTCAGTGTCTTGGGGTGAAGCCTTACATCACTCAGTACAGCACACTTTTGTGACCTCTGGTCACCCAGATATGTAGGGATCTCTTCCCACCAACTACCCATCAGTTCAGCAACAGATTATCCAGCTGGATGCCCTTCGGTTCAGCCCTGACTTCGGTACCTGGAGCTGGTCAGGCACCACAGCGAAGGGCTCAGTCCCCCAGCCCTGTACCCTACTTCCAATGCCAATCACAGTCCAGGCTCTGGAACTTCTGACTCCCCCAACTCACAGGGTTCCCACAACCCCATTCATGGATTTGATTAATTTGCTAGGACAGCTTACAGAACCGACACAGATGTAGTCACATAGGGTGAGGCACAGGAGAGGGTATGCTGTGCCAGTTCCAGGCACGCTGCCCTCCAGAACTTCTCTGTGCCCCGCTCTCCACAAACCGCCAGAACCCAGCTCTTTGGGGTTCATGTGGAGGCCATATTATATACACGTGATTGATTGCATTCTCAGTGATTGGTGATCAGCTTAACCTTCAACTCCCTCCCCTTCCTCTGAGGGAGATTCTCTAGTAGAATCTTGGTCTTTCTTGTAACCAGCCCTCCAACCTTAGGTGTCTTAGGGGTCACCAGCCACCTCATCACCATACCAAAGACATTCCTGTCACTGCAGATTCCCCGGGTTTTAGAACAGAGTACTGTAATGACTCATGTCTTGATATCCCCTTAAAGCCTCATGCGCTCATGTGTGGGGCTTTTCGGAGCTGGCTGGATCTGGGGCGTGTGATGCTGGGATTGAGGGAGTGTGATACTAAATTAGTCCAGTGATTGGAAGTAGCATAGTTCTGGGTGACACTACCCAAAAGATTGGTAAGCTTCTGCGATAAAGGGAAGGGCAGGGCTGCTTGCTGCTTGCTGCCTTCTGCCTGTCATGCTCCTCTGCAATGCCCTCTGCCATGCCGCCCTGCCTTGAAGCCAGCTGATTATGGACTGAAACCTCTACAAACTGTGAACTAAATAAACCTTTCCTCCATTAACAATGGATGTCAGGCATTTTGTCTCAGGAAAGACAAAAAGCAGATATCCATTTCACAGTATCATAGGTTGGATGTCCTGGACCCAGAGAACTTTGGGGCTGGGATTTGTTCAGCCAGCCCAAGCTCCTTATGGGGCCAAGGCTGGTACAGGAGCGTCCCTCCCTCCCCCAGGGCCAGGCTTCGTAGGCTCACTTGCAGCCATGGCTCAGGGACTGCTGAGCAAAATAGAGGGTTTTCAAGATGTAGACTGCAGGATGAGAAGTCTCTTCTTTGGTGGTGTCTCTGAGAATCATGTTCCCTTAAGGAGCCTGGGCCTGGTGACTTCCAGGTAGCAGGTGCTTCTCTCTGCCCAGGGTTCCTGGAAAGCTGAGGTTGGTTGTGCAGCCAGGGCCAGGTAGAAGAGCTGGAGCCAGCTTTGTTTGGGGCTGTTACTTCCCTGCACTCCTATTCTTGACATGGCCAGCATGTGTCAGGAAAGCAGCTGCCATTTATCTTTAGGGAATAGCTCTTTCCTTGTGCTGTTGCCCTGGCTTCCCTCAGAACCAGGCATGTCCATCTTCTGGGCCAGTAAGCACCTTTCACAACAAGTGTGCGGGTCCTGGACTATAGGTGAGAGGAAGACTGGGAGTGAGCCCCAGCCCCGCCCCCCATGTGCTAACCTGTGTGACCCCCATCCAGTGCCCAAGCAGCCTGTGCCTCAGTCCCGTTCATACTACATGTGAGACCCGAGGTTGTATCCCCTGTGGTGCTGGGGATACCACCCACGGCTTTGTACATGCTGGGCAGATGCACTACCGCCGAGCCAAATCCCCAGCCAAGTCCCTGCTTTTACTATTACAGACTGGGATCTGCCACTTCCTTCTTCTGTGAATTTGGCCAAGCACCCCACATCTCTGGGCCTTCCCTGTCTCAGCCATGACATTCAGCTCCTCAAGCCTTCCTCACAGGGCCATTGTGAAAGTCAACAAGATTAGTGTGATAATGATAATGCGTGTTGAGCGCTGAGTGTGGCACCAGGCATGGAGTAAGTCCTCAATAAATGGTGGCTATTATCATTAATAGGAATTGTAACTCTAAGTAACCTCACACTGGAAAGCAAGATTAATGGCAGCCGGTTTCCTCCACCACCTAGGCCTTCCCCTGCCCCAACTGCCTGTAGCCTCGAAGCAATTTCATTTGGAAAAGCGAGGGAGGCAGGTTGGAGAACGGCCGGGCACCGCGGGACAGTGGTGGTTGACACGATCGTTAGTCCCCCAGTGATTCGGGTGGAGTCACACAAACCTGGGGTCTGCAGGGTCTGCCAGGCTCAAGCCCGTGGTGCCCAGGCTGGTGGGGTGCAGAAGAAAGAGGGGCTTCTTTTAGGACTGGAGGAGCTGATGAGGGCTCCAGGATTCTGTGCCAGTGGCTTTGTTGTAGCCAGGCTCAGAGACGGGGCAGCCCCTGCAGGACACAGCGGGCCCTGAACTCGGGGCAGGCTCCGTTTGAGTTTCCCAGTGGAGGGGCAAGTGTTTATGCATGCTGATTCCTGGTCCTCACCCATCTGTGGTGAGAATCGCTGTCACTGGGCCCCACACAAAGTCCCACAAGACCCAGGCTTGTCCCCTTTGTGTTTGAAGGAGAGCTTTCTGGAGCTTCCTGTGTGGTGTCCTGACCAGGACCTGCTGGGCTTCTTTTCCTCTTCCAGGAGGACTTTGGAGCAGCATCACCTAACTCTTCAAAACCCAAGCGAGCTTTTTTTTGATATGTGTGGGAATCATCTGCATTCTCCATACTATTTGAAATTTCAAAATAATCTTGTGTTTTAGAAAAGTGAACATAGCCAGGCCCAGTGGCCCATGACTGTAACCCTAGATACTCAGGAACTGAGGCAGGAATATTGAAAATTCGCAGTCAACCTGGGCAACTTAGCAAGAATACATTTCAGTCAATAAGTCTGAGGATGTAGCTCTGGCACACTGGGTTTAATCCCCAGGACTGCAAACAACCAAACAAACAAAACCTCACCTAACTATGTCAGCTATGCCTTTCACACTGCCTGGATCCCCTCTTCCAGCCCTATGGGTTCTCGTTCCCCTCAGAGAAGGGCCCAGGTGAGTTGCAGACTTGTGGCCACAGCAGGATCTTAACAGAAGCAAGCACATGAGCAGCTTTTCACCTCTCCTGAGCTGGGCCACCTCTAAGAAGCTCCCCCTCCCTCAACAACTCCCTGTCCCTTCCATGCTCACAGTGTAATTTACCTCTCTGTGCATGTGTTTCTGCAGAGTCACCCTCCAACCTTGGTGTGGCTCTCTGCTCTGTCCATGTAGGCCACCATTTGCATGCCCCTCCTGGCAGAGCTGTGCCTCACACCTGTCACACACCCCAACACTCAGCTTGTCCCCCACAAGTACCTGCCAAATGAGTTAATTCCTGAAGACCAAGCACTCTGTTCCTTTTCTGTTTGGTGTTAAAATCTTCCTCTCTCCCCTCTTTGCCCTCACTCTTGTGAAACCCTCGCTGCCTCCTCTGGGTTCCGCCACCCTCAAGGTACTTCCCTTGGCCGCATCAGGCCAGCTCACATGCCTGTGTTTCGCATAGCCCCCTGGGAATGAGGCAGAAGCCCTGATATAGTCTACCTGTCTGAGGCTCACCAGGACCAGGGATAGTTCACAGAGGTGGGTGCTAGGGCACTGTCCCCCCCCCCCCGCCTTCCCCGCCCCAGGCAGCTGAGTCCCCTGATTTCCTGCATCAGACACACACGCGGGAGACACAGGCACTGAAATGGTCCAGAGCCACCTCAAGTCATGCTGTCGTGTTATGTGCTCCGTGAATGTTAATCACCAGGCGCTGCTGCTGTGCCCTTTCTAACCCTCCCCTCCACTGGGGCTGCAGTGGTGACTCTGTGGGTGGCAGGTGAAGAGAGGCATGCTTTGCAAATTGGCCTGAAATCAGCAGGAAATGGTGCTTTCTTCCACCCAGGAAAGGCCTTGGCTGGGGGCTGCCTTGGGCCAGGGGTTTGTGGGTGGTCCCTGCAGTGTCAGTGGCTGCTCTGATGGCAGGAGAGGGGCCGCTTAGTGGTGGTGGTGCAGCCTTCAGGAAGCCTAGGGGAGGAGGAAGGAGCCCCGCATGGCTGATGTACTTAGTACCAGTGGAGAGGGTGGAGATGGGGGAGGCTCCCTGGTACCATATTAGGGTGGGAGGTTAAGATAGACACGTCTTCCTTTTCACATGTTTCTCCAGTGCCTCCCGGCTTATGTCTTACACCAAGCAGCAAGGGCAGGTGGTTGACATTTTTTTCCCCTAAGTACTGTTGCTTGAACCCAGGGCTTTTGCACTAAACTATAACTCTAACACCCCCACTCCCACCCTTACTCCCACTTTATTTTGAGACCACATCTCATTAAGGTGCCAAGTTGCCCAGGCTGGGCTTGAACTTGAAATCCTCCTGCTTCAGCCTCCCTGAGTGCTGGGATTATAGGCATGCGCCACCACACCTGGCCATGGTGAGCATTCTTAAAGCTGTGCTTCTCTGGGTCCTGTTGATGATGCCGTGGTAGGTGGTCAGGACAAGGTCTGGAACTCCACATGCCTTCATCCCTGCTGGCTGCCGGCCCATGTCCTAATGAACAGGAAGGGGGGCCACACTGTGCCTGTCCCACCTGAGACTTGACCTCATTGTACTTCTGGAAGAGGGCCACAGGGAGCCACCCTGCCTTTACCCACAGCAGCGCAGTGCATGTTCAGTCCAGCAGGATGAGGGCTTGGAAAAGTGCACTACCCAGGCAGCCAGGCCTGGCTGGGGCAGCTGGAGCCTACATGGAAGTTTCTACCTGAACAGGATTCATATCCCAGCGCCCATGGTCAAGTTAACCTCCTGTCTCAGCTTCCTCATGTATAAAACAGGGACAGTAGCACCTACCGTGCATCATTGTGAATATTAAATGAGATTCTACACGGAACAGCCAGCTCAGTGTCTGGCAATGGAGCGTGTAACTATTTACAGTACGCGCAGTCTCCTAATGGTGTGTCAGAGTCATGTGGCAGTAGGGTGTAGGCCAGACATGGGGTCAGTTGGAGCGAGGCTATTTCTAGCCCCTACCCAAAGGGGGCAGTGTGTCTGCAGACCTGGCTGACAATGTCTCTCTGGGCCAACCAGGGCTGAAGCTGCCATCAGGAGTCAGCGGCCCCTTGACAGTGTGAGGATTGGTGCATGGGCCTGACTATTTCCATTGGAGCCACAGCGATAATTTCTGTCTCCTGTCTGTCTGTACATATGTGTGCATTTTGCTTCTGAAGTCCAGCCTGATGTATGAAAGTGCATATCTGGTCAAAAGATGAACCTAGGGGACATGATTTAGCATAGGTTTTCTTTAAATAGGAATTCTGCTTACCCACTTTAAACATATTTTTGCCAGGCATGGTGGCACATACCTATAATCCTAGCATTTGGGAGGCTGAGGCAGGAGGATTGTTGCAAGTTCAAGACCAGCCTGGGCTACAAAGTGAGCTTAAGGCAGCCTGAACTGCATAGCAAGATCCTGTCTCAAAAAGACCAAAATTAAATAAACAAACATTTGTAAAATTTATTTATCTTACAGTAGTAGAGATGGAACCTAGAGCCTCATGTATGCTAGACAAGTACTCTAGGACTCAACCACATATCCAGCTCTTTAAAAAATTTTTTATTTTGAGGCAGGGTCTCATTAAATTGCCCAGGCTGGCCTCAAACTTGTAATCCTCCTGCCTACACCTCCAAGTCACTGGGATTAACAGGTGTGCACAGCAGCTTGACTTAGCCCAATTTAATTTACATTTTACATGATATCTTCCAAGATAGCTGTCTGTGTGGAGATAGACTTCTAAATCACTCAGGCATGCATACGTGTTTTATATGGTGGAGCATCAGACTACACCAACTGTGTATGATAAGCTTTTTCATTTAATTTATTGTACACAATGCCCCATTTCATTATATATACAGCTTTGTGATGATTCTGTCATTTTTTCTGTTTATGTCATTATCACTTTTATCGCTGGTATAACTTACCCCGAACATTGTAGGATTTTGCTTGTGGAGATTTTATTTCTGGTTCCAGGAGCATAGTATGTGGCCTGACCGCACACTGCAGTCTCACTCTTGAGTACCCATGGCTGTGCCTTGAGCATTCATGTGTAGTGGGTCTTTATCCAGTGTGTGGCCGAGCCCTCAGTCAGCACCACTGCAGCACATGTCCTAATGAGACTTGGTCTCCCCCACCACCTTCAACTCATTGGAACTCTTGAAAATGTCATCTGCCAGCTAGGTTCTGCTAGTTCATAAACTGCCCCGCTCAATGGGGCACTCATCAAGGACAGAGGATTTTGTCCTGCTCATCCTCAGAATTCCTAGAACACTCCTTGACTTACAGTGCTGGGTAGATGTTTCCTGAAATGAAACACCACACATTTTTAAGTTAACTATCTTAAGGTGGGTGTGGCAGTGCACAGCTATAGTTCCAGCTACTTGGAAGGCTGAGGCTAAGGCAGAGGATCACTTAGATCCAGGAGTTTTAGGCTAGCCTGAGCAACATAGTAAGACTCAGTCTTTAAAAACATTAATGATAAACAAATTCACTGTCTTCATTATTCATTCCTGCAGTGCAATATACATTTTTTGGGTCTCCTGGTATAGAACATTTAAATGGAATTTCATCTCTTTTGATTGACAGAGTGTCATGAACATTGCCTTCTGTACCATAAATGGTAATACTGTGAAGCCCTGGAGGCCTATCCAGGAGTACGTGGCTGCTTACCCGATTACTGGATGATTCCTGACAGCCGTTCTGGTGAGATGGCAGGACCTACCCTCAGGCATTTTCCTGCCTCACCTTCATGGGCACAGAGCCCCCTCCCGTCTTCTCTCCTGTGGTAGCTGGAGGAGCAGCTTGCTGGGAATCGGTGTGGGACGGGCCGGGGCTCCCACTGAGGCCTTGCGAGCTCACCGGGCTACCGAGCGCCTGCTCTTTAGCGCTCCTTATCCTGCGGCCCTTCCGTGCTTTCTAACCCTGGGCTGTGGCCGGGTCAGGGGAGATTCTGGGAGTGGGGACCCAGGATTTGAGGCATAGCTGAAGAGGTCTGAATTAGGAGGAGCCTAAGGAGGGCACTCGAACAGACCTGAGTGGGGCTACACACACAGGCGCATGCAGGCTGCCTCCGGTGGGGAAGCATGTAGGCCTGGCCCCATGGGGGTGGGGCAGGCATCCCCGCTCCTCACCTTTGCAGAGGGCTCACAGGTCATTTCCTGTGTGACCTGACCATCTGAAGTCATGCTCTTTGCCCTGAGAATGAGGCTCCCCTGGCCAGCAGTCCCACCCCAAACTCCCCCCATGTGTCGCTTTCTTCTACCCAGCATCCTATCATGCCACAGGTCAGCACCTTGGTGTGGACGTCAGTGTGCCCTCCCCATGCTACCCAGGGAGCAACTCCGATCTCTGTGTGTCTTGTCTCTGAAAGATGGACCTATTCCAGGAGGGACCCTACCTCGCCTTCTCGGTTGCAATGCTAGAAGCAGCTCTATTTGCTCATTCACTTACTTGCAGCCAGGCACTGGGAACAGGGACTGACATGGCCTCTGACAGCCAGGTGGGGAGGTGACAGTAGTTCCATTTCACAGAGCTGAGGGTAAGCTGCAACCTTAACAGAGAAGAGGCAGAAGCCAGTAATGGAAGTTACAACTGGGTGAGAAGTCAGGGGAGACTGCCTTGAAGGAGTGGTGCTTTTGCTAAGGTCTGAGGGATGCTGAGGTTAATGAGATAATGCCATCAGAAGCATCCCACACAGAGGCTACAGTATGTGCAAAGGTCCTGTGGCAAAAGTGGAGAAAGGACCAGAGCCTGAAGCAAGGCCAGCATGGCTGGAGCATGGTGGGGGGTAGACAGTGGCGCGGAGGCCCATGAGAAGAGAGGCTGCAGTCTGAATAGGTATTAGGACCCATGTCAAAAGGGGGTGTTTTCCAGATATGTACAGTAGGAAGCACAGAGTCTTTTAAACTGGCAAGCTGGGGAAAATGGATTGATTAGATGTGCATCTTGAAAAGATCAGTTGGGCTGCGTATCAGGAACCCCAATCAGAGGGCAGCCAAAGAGGGGTTGGGGACACCTATTAGATGTCCATGGTGCCGGCCAGCCTTGGTATTGCAGAGTGGATTGAGGGGGGTGACAGAGGGGCCCCGTTGGTGTGAGTTGGAGAGGCTTGCCCTCTTTCACTCAGGCTTTTCTTAAATACCAGCTGCTTAATTTTTAGTATTGGAACCTGGGAACAAAGATCAAACCCATGAAGGGAAAGGGCTCATTATTCTCTCATTGACCTGAGTTTTAATAGAGCAGCAGTTATGTATTGTTTGAACTGGAGCATGCTGTCTTTTTTTGACCCCAGACCCTTAGGAGAACCCAGTATCCCCTGCCAGCCAGAGACTGTGTGGCTGTAGGTGCACAGAGAGGACTGGGAGGTGGCAGGAAGTGATGTGGGCACCACTGCTGATGGCTGGTAGCCTGGAGATGGGGCCGGGCACAAGTGGAGTGGCTGTGGCTGTGTCACCTTCCTGGCCCTGACGACAGCCTGGGTGAGGGGCAGAGGGGACATCTGGGGAAGCGCTCACTGCCGCTCTTTCTGCCTGAGATGGAATCAGAATGGCTTTGTCTCCTGTCCAAAGCAGGCCCTCACTGCTCCTGGGGAGCAGGCAGCACTGAACCCTCTGCTGGAGAAGGTGGGGCTTCCCCACACCAGTAGGGCCAGGCCACCGTCCTTCCTCCCCAGCCTCTGCCTCAGAGTGGAGCTGACCAGCAGCCTTTGACCTCCACCTCTGCAGGACGACAGACCCATGCAGTCCCTGTCCCTAGGCTGTGGGTGGAGGACAGGATGCTATTCCGGCGTGCTCTCCTGGTTTCCTTTCCAGTCCCTAACTACACAGATGCTCAATCAAGCGGGCAGCATTTACCAAGGGCATGTGTGCTCTCATCCTTCACAACTCTGCTTGCTTGTTGCTCCTGCCGAGCAGCCGAGCACCCCTTCACCTTGGTAGCCTCCGAGCGAGCTGTGGTGCGCTGCTGGTGTGCGGAGACCTGGGCCCTGCCCTGTACATGCAGGTCCTCCAACCCAGGGCCATGCTCCACAGGGTGTCCCACGGGTGACGGTTAAGCAGATTAGTAAATTGGGGTGGGGGTTCAGGGGGTTGTCAGGCTGATGCAGGCAAACACGAGCACATCATCTGATTGGAAGTAGGGGTCATGGGGAGCCTTGGGAACAGCTGGTTGCGGGCAGCCGCACCCTGAGCCTGAAGGGTGGCCCTTGCAGCCCGGCGGTGCCCTGCAGAACTTCCGGGGATGGTGAAAATGTCCTTTTTCTGTGTTGTCCCGCATATTGCCACCAACCAGATGTAGCAGTTGCATACCTGATACAAGCTTAGCGTGACTGAGAAACTATTTCATTGAATTGTCATTAAATTGTTTGTGGTGCTGAGGATTGAAGCTGGGGCCTTGAACATGCTAGGCAAGTGCTTTGCCTCTGAGTTATATCTCCAGCCCCTAATTTCTCTTTAAATAACAACCTGTGCCTTTTGGCTGTCGCATTCACGTAGAGGAGAACTGTGCAAAGTTTTAGAACAGGGTGTGAGGGGCATCACTAGTAGCAGAGAGTGACGTTTCGTGGGTGCTTATTGTATGTGGGTTGCTTTTCATGAATGTCTTAGTTAGTCTAGACAGCCACCCTAGAGGATAAACACTATCCAGTTTTACAGATAAGAACATCTTGCGTGGACGGGCTGTGAACAGCTTGCCCGGGACCCCCTCAGGCCTGCCTCCCGCAAAGCCTGTGCCTTAGCATCGTGCCTGCTGCCTCAGTGTGGGTTGAAAACTGCCTCAGGAACAGTGCCTCAGGAACGCAACGTTGGTGACAGTGCAGGTGGTGGGGGTTGGAGCACCCAGGAGGACTGGGAGCCCCATGTGACTCCAGGGTGGAGGCGATCATCTGTTTTTAAGGCTCTTAACATGAAGAGCCTGGTCTGGTGCAGGGCTGCCATGGACTGTTTGTATCTACCCACAAAAGCCCATATGTTGAAGCCCTCACCCCAGTGGGATGGTATTTGGAGGTGAGACCTTTGAGAGGTGATTATGGTTAGGTGAAGCCATAACAATAGAGCCCTCATGGCAGGTCTGGTGCTTTTACAAAGTAAGAGACCAGGAGGAGAGCCCTCTGCAGGGCTCAGCCACGCTGCCACCCTCCCCTGGAGCTTCGGGCCTGCAGAACTGTAGGCGGTGGGGGGAGTTGCCACCCAGTGTAAGGCAGTCTTGTAGCAGACCGAGCAGGCTGAGGGTCCCCTGGCTCTGTCGTGGAGGGCGGCAGCCAGGCTGTGGGGAAGCCTGCAGAGTGTCAGTGGAGGCTGCTGGGCCTGGGCTTTCTGTCTGTGGCTAGAAAGCTCTCCCCTCCCTCCTGAGATAGCTCAGGGCAGAGCCAGACTCTGGCTTGGAACCACAGCAGGAAACAGGTGAGCAGGTCCCTGCCATACCTGCATCCACGGTGAGACCTTGTGCCAGGGTCATCGTCTGTCACCTTCTCCACCCAGGCCGTTGCGAGCCACCAGCTGTCTGAGCAGAAGCAGCTCCCTTGATTGCGTGGGCCCTAGCCAAGAGGAGAAGGTGGAATCACCTTCCTGAGCTCGGGAAGACCCTGCTCTGTTACTAACTAGCTGAGGCTTGGGGCAAGTGTAACGTCTTTGTTAACGGGAATTGTGACATCCACCTCCTCCATACCGTGGCCGGGGTGCCATCCCTGGTACACCCAGTCACTTCATCACCGGTAATTTGGGGTTTTATTCCACCAGATTTTCAAGACCACAGTCTTAGTCAATAACCTTGGGAGGAGAAGAATGCTCTGTGTGCTTTAGGGCGAGCTGTGAACCCTGTAAGTGTGTAAAGAATGCAGCGGGAAAATCTGGCCTCTGTGAAGGCCACACACACTTTCACATTCACAACAAGTATAGAGGAGACAGTAGGAATCAGCAAGGAAGACAAAGCCAGCCCCTGTCAGCACCTCCTTCCTTTCTCCTTCACGCAAGGAAGAGAGGCCGCGCTGTCTGTCCTGAAGCTCTGATTGTGGGTTGGTGGAGATCCTGCCCTGGGGGGAGGAGGATTGGGGGTGTGCGGGGTGAAGAAGAGGCAGCTTTGAGAGGAAGGTCAAATACAGTGCCTTAGGGTCCAGGAAAATAGGCCGCTGGTCCCTAGAGAGGCTCATTCCTAGCCTGGCCAAGATCCCAAAACCTTGAGCCAGGTATAGTAGTGCATACCTTGTAATCCCAGCTATTAGGAAGGCTGAGGCAGAGTCAAAAGTTGAAGGCCAGCCTGGGCAACTTAGTGAGACCCTGTCTCCAGTAAAAAGTAATTTTAAAAAGGGCTGGACTGAATGTAATGGTGCATGCCTGTAATCTCAACTCGAGGCTGAGGCATGAGGCAGGAAGATTACCGAGAGTTCAAAGTCAGCCTGGGCTGTATAATGAGTTCAAGGGCAACCTAAAATACATAGTAAGACCCCATCTCAAAAAAGCAAGCAACCAAACTAATTAGTTAAAATTAAATTTTAAAAGGGTTGGGAGGTCGCTCAGTGGTAGAGCATTTTCTTAGAATATATAAGGCCCTGGCTTAAAACTCCAAAAAACAAACAAATAAAAAAGAGATCCTAAACCTAGGGCTTGCACAGAGGTGCCCCCCGACCCGCTTTGAAAGACCCCAAGAGCTGGGAGGGCAAGCAGGCAGCAGTGGACAGCAGGGACGGTGCCTAGGAGACCCTCCCCAGGTGTACAGGACCACCAAAGACCCCAACTCTAGGGTCTTCCTGAGAGCCAGAGAAGGGCCCCTGTGATCACGGGGACCCGAGAGGGACTTTGCTGCCAGCCCGGACAGACGGGAGCCTGGAGCAGAGTCCATTTTATTTGGAGAAATTAAAGAGAAGTGACATTTCTCACACCTGAGCCTTGGGTGGCAGCCAGTCTGTACCCCTACAAATGTGTCATAGCCTCCTTTCCTTGAGCTCTGGCTCTCTCCTTCCTGCAGCGCTGGGCTCAACTACCCAATCAGGCTGGTGACACAGGCTTCAGGAAGCCAAGTTAGTGACATTTTCCTCTCCATGGAGAGGTGTACTTCTTGCTCAGTTGGCAGCCTGCAGAAAAGGCCAAGCAACAGATCCAGCCCTCCTTCTGCAGGGTGGGGGAGCTGGAGAGAGCCCCACCCCTGCAGGGACGGAGGCTCGGAGCCCACTGAGGAGGAGACACATCTCCGCTCCTGAATCATAGGCCTCCAGCGGGCTGGGAACCAGTCTTAGCCCCAACAAATCCACCCCTGCCTCCAGTGTGTTTATCCTGGCCTTCCTCACCATGGCTTGCTGCTGTGCCTTTAGGAGAAGCAAAATATGTGTTTAGAAGTTAGACACTTAAACAACTCTGCAGAGGGAAAACACAAAACTCTGGCTTCTGCCTATATACATGTCCAGAGGATATAATATCATTGCTCCAAAGCCAGCCCTGCACCCCATGCTTACTGACCATAAGATCTTGAACAAATTCTCAAATTCCTAAATTCCTACACATCCCAGATTCCTTACCTGGGGAATGGGCCCAGGGCTACAGGATTTGGGTCCTGGGATCATTAAGGGAGGGGACTGAGCAGCTGTCACTGGTATTCCTGAACACTGCAGCGTCTTCTAACCTGTCATGCCCACGTGTGAGTCATTTGCATGGTGATGTAGGAGTGCACAGAGGACAGTACATCCTGCTCTGGTTTCCGGGTAAGCCACACAATCTGCCACACGAAGGCCGGAGCACATTCTGTTTGCCTGAATCTTCCCAGGGTATTGGTGTTTGAGTTATTTCCAGTTCTTTGCAGCTGAAAATGATGCAGCTGTGACTGTCGGCGAGCTTATTTTTTGGATGTGGTCCTCACTGAACTTAATTATGGAGATGGAATCTGTCCACTGGGCCCCAGCACCCACAAGGGATCGCTGGATGTTTTATGCCTTTGGGGTGATCTGTCCTCATAGCCAGAAGCAAAAGCCAGCCATCCCTTGGAAGATACAGAGGTGTCCCTTGGTTACAGTTATCCCAGCCCCTCAGCCTAGGAGGAAGTATTGACACACGTGTGTCCTCTCTCTTATAGAAAGTCTGCACCAAATGTGGGATCGAGGCCTCTCCTGGCCAGAAGCGGCCCCTGTGGCTGTGTAAGATCTGCAGTGAGCAAAGAGAGGTAGGGGCCCCCGCCGGCAGGGAGGGTGGGCTGGGTGGCGTCTGGACAGCACTGGTATGGGAGGGGTGGGTTCCTAGCAGGGGCTTCTCTGGGAGTCAAGGGGGAACCACCTGGGGGGTCCCAGGGAGGAGGGTGGGGAGGGACAACTGCTGGCTTTTTGTCTTCCCTGTGCAGAGGTGGTAGTAGGCCTGGTTCTGTACCTGTGAGGCCTGTGGTTTGGGTGAGCAACACTGAGTGGATGTCTAGGAGGCGTTTGCACGTGGTTGTCCTAGTAGCTTGGCCCGAGTCAAGGGTTTGCTCAGCTCTTAGTACTTAGTTCCTCACATCTGTGAATGTCTTTCCGCCTTACATAACCCCACACATATCCCTTTTTCCTGGTGAGGACACGGAGACCCTGTACACTAAGTGGCTGGGGACACGGAGCTAGCGGGGCGCAGGGCTGGAGACCAGGTGCAGCCCTTGCCTGCCGTGACGCTGCCATCCCAAAGCCCCTCCTGGTGCTGGGTTCTGTAAACCCCAGTTACCCCGCTGTGGCAGAGGAGTTGAGGGTCAGTGAGGACTCTAGGGAGTAGCGGACAGGATGGGTGGAGCCTAGATCTGTTTTCCCTACCCCAAGCCCAGGGCCTTCCTCACTGCACCAAGATCAGAATGGAGCCAAACAGTGGGACAAGATTTGTAGCTTCCAGGAAGGCTGTGGGGACAGAAGGAGCTGTGCAGGAGGAGCAGCCCTGGGTTTCGAAGATACATCTTTCCGTTACTGTGCTTGGTGCTTGGTATGTGCTTTTCATCTGAGGATCCATACAATGATGTTTTTGGTTTTGGAAAATCCTCAGTCACAACATCCATGCATATCGCTCTTCTGCATTCTATCTTTTTTTTTTGTCTGGAAACCATAGGTTTAAAGCTTCTCAGTCTATCTTGTGTAGCTCCCAACTGCTCTCCTTGCTGAGTGGTATTTTGGCTTCCTCCAGGGCCAGGCATCCACGGGGATAATGGGATTATTCCAGAGCCCCGCTGTCTGCTGTCTGCTCAGCTGCCTGCCCACCTTCTCCCTCACTCCAGCCTCTGGCCTCTTTTCCCAGGTGGGAAACACCCTCACCAGCCCCATTTTTAGTGTCTTGGCTCTGGTCTCCTACCTCCCATGGGATGCTTCAGATCCCTGTATCCTTGGAAGACCTATCTCCCAGCTGCCTCTACCTGCTTCTGGATCCGGATCTCTGCAGACAGCCATTGGTCCCTCAAAATAGTAAGCAGTTTGAGTTTCAGGTCCACTAAGATATATATCTTGACTTGGAAGTTGACTTCTTATCATCATTTTGTTTTGTTGTTTTTCTTTTAACATTTCCATCTCACTGCTCAGAGTGTCGAGGACTGAGGTAGCAGGCAGGGCTGTGTGAACCAGCGTTTGATCTTACCTGGAGGTCCCTGATTCCTCCTCCCCAAGTGGGATAATGCGCACTTTTTGAAGCTGCTGTGAGACTTCCTCAAGCTCATTAAATTATACAAATATCTGGCACTCTGGATATTATGGTGTCGCCACTCCCACCCCCGCCAGAAAGCTCCCCCTCTGAATCGGAGGCCCTTCCGATGTTGGGAGGGGAACCCCTTTTGAGACGCAGGTATCCGATATCCACAAGGAATGAAATACCTTAAAACATTATCTTGTGCGGAGATGCCTTAGCAGGATGGAATGATGGTCACAGATGAGCTGTGGGTGGTCAGGGGTCAAGGAGATCGCAAGGGAAAGAGGCGGGTGGGAAGAAAGGCACATTCGCAGATTTAATCGTTCTGCGGAGGGCTGCTGAGGCTGCTGTCCTGTGCGGCCTCATCACGAGTTACCTCCACCCGCTTTAATATTGCGGAGCTACCACCTGCAGGGACCCCCCCCACACGGCGCCTCCTAATCGCCAGAGTGCTCTGGTGCCCAGAAAGGTCCCAAATGGCTTAGGATGAATTTTCTTATCTTTCCTAAAGCAAAGAGTATGAAGCTGTGTGTTATGCTATCAGTTTGTCCTTGAATTTCTAGAGGCCGATGAAACTTAACAAGATCAAGAATGTCCCTTCTGCAGCACCAGGCACTGCGTGGATGGCTAGCAGGTGTGGATGGGGCCATGAACACCCATATGGGTGGTTCTGGGTCTGTGGGATCCATAACTGGGTGCTGGAGCGTCCAGCCTGCCTGTGGGGTGGGAGAGACACAGGGTAATTGGTTTCTTCATGCCTTTTTTTTCCCCACTAGAAAAATACCTAATCATCGCAAAGAGATAACTAAACAGAAAGGGCATTTAAAATGTCACATTTTCAGCACCACGTGTAGGCCCGGTCTAAGATCGTGATAAGAGCATGGAATTCTGTCCTGCAGCAAAAGCCAAATCCTAATGGAAGAACTTGGGCTTTCTGACAGGAACTCTTGCACCACATTGCCCAAGCGCTTGTATCTTCCTTCCTTTCCGTTCCCCACTTCCATCATCTCGGCTGTAATTAGAAGTCGTTTTGCTGAGGGAGTTGAGTGCTGGGTGAAATGTTCCTGGGCTGTCAGGTTGGCACTGCTGCTTGTTTTATGCACTTGGATGATGCAGCAGCGTGAGCCTCGTCCCGCTGCTCTTGAAGGGTTTACAATCTAATGCATTTATTCATTTGGACATTCAACACATATTTATTGGACATCTGCTACGTGCCAGGCAAAATAGCTCTTCTAATGGGAGAGAGATCACAAACACAGGAAGATGCATTCTGCAGCCTCACAGATGGTCATAAAGAGCTCAGAACCAAGGGGAGATGGAGTATGGGTTCAGCGGAGTAGGGGCTGGTTTATGTGAGGGCCAGGGAGGAGCTCACCCATAACATGACAGTTGAACAGAGATCTGAAGCACACTATGTAGCTATGTGGAGGGAGTGTGTTCCAAATAGTGGATATAGCAAATGCAAAGGCCCTGAGGCAGTTGAGCACTTGTGAGTTTGAGGAGCAGCAAGAAGACGAGCAGCACTGGAGCAGCGTCAAGGTTGAAGGGAGAGGTCAGAGATGTGGGGGAGATCAGATCGTGGTCCTCCTGGCAGACCACGGTAAGGACTTCAGCTTTTTCATTCAGTGAAGTGGGAGAGTGGGTATTCTCAGTGAGAAGTAGTTGATTCACCTCCTTCTTTTTATTTATTTATTTTTTTGGAGTGGGGGATCAGAAATTGAACTCACAACCTTGTGCTTCTCAGGCAGGCGCTTTGCCACTGAGCTGTATCCCTAGCCCCTCTTTCCTTTTAAAGAATACTGAAACTTCTATGTTGAAAATAAATCATAGACCATGGTATCTGTCACATCACACTATTGTATTTTTCATATTTAATATTGCTTAGATACATTCTTGCCTGTTGCTACCCTTAGAAACTTCCTTTTTAAAATGTGTGCTTTTTGTTTGTTTGTTTGTTTGTTTGTTTGAGACAGGGTCTCACTATATAGTTCAGGCTGGCCTTGCGCTCACTTTGTAGCCCAGGCTGGTCTCAGAATTACAACGATTCTCCTGCCTCAGTCCCCCCCAAGTGCTGGGATTATAGGTATGTGCCACCACACCCATCTTAAATGTATCATTTCAACATTTTCTGATTTTAAAATCAATATGGAGGACCAGGGATATAGCTCAACGGCACAAGCACCTCCCTGGCAAGCACAAGGTCCTGAGTTTGAGTCCTGATACAAAAAAATTAAAATAAAATCAATATGGACCATTAAGAAACATTAAAATTTTGAAAAAAGCCTAAAAAATTTTTAAAAATCTATAATCCTAATATCCAGTGACAACTACAGTTAACATTTTGGCATATTTAATTCCAAACTTTTGTTTTTGTCTTTTAGAGGCAAGGTCTTGCTATACAGTTCAGGCTGGCCTCGAATTCACAGCAATCCTCCTGCCTCAGCCTCCTGAGTGCTGGGATTATAGGCATGCATCACCATGCCTGGAAAATTCCAACATTTTTCTGTTCCCTTTTTCTTTATAGTATTGAACCTATGTTTTAAAATTAACATTATATTATATGTATTTCCCAGTGTCATCAAAAACTCCTCTATATGCATATTCTTTAATTTAGGACTTTTAAATTCTTCTTATTTCTTTCTCTTACTAGTAACTATGTTCATAGCTCATGGACTACCTTTTATTTTGTTTAATTGTGTTTTCTTTGTTTTGGTGCCAGGGATTGAACTCAGGGATTTGCACATGGCAGGCAAGGAGACTCTTTCATGGAGTTATACCCTCAGCTCCTTGGTCTACATTTTAGATTACACCCTCAAAACGGATTCCTAAAAGAAAAAAACAAACATTGGTGTTTTATTTTTTTTCCTCTTATGTATTGTTGTTTTTGGTGCTTTTTGAGACAGTGTCTCACTCTGTAATTCAGTCTGGCCTTGAGCTCACTATATAACCCAGGCTGGTCTTAAACTCATGGAGATCCTCCTGCCTCAGCCTCCCAAGTGCTGGGATAACAGGACCACACCTGACTTCTTATACATTCTTAAATTATTATTTTTGTTTATCTCATAATTAACTGGTGTATGATTTGATGCAATTTTTAAGAATAAGGACACATCAACAGCTTTCTGTCTTTGCTATCTGATAATTGTTGCCTTTATACAAAAAGTGACTGATAATACAATTGGTCATAATTTTTCCCATTCCACGTTCTGTGGTTTTCCCCCTTTACCTGACAACCACATGAAAAAAAAAACCACCATCAGAGAAAGTTGGCAAATGAAACAATTAGGAGAGCCAATGCCCATGGAATGCGAGATGATAGCAAAACTGTGAAACAGGCTTTAGATAAGGGACTTTTAATTGACTAATTAAAAAGTATAAGAGAAGGGCTGGAAACAAAATTGAACAAATAGGGCCTTTGGAAAAAAAGAACAGGCAAATTTGAAAAAGAACCAAAGGAATCATTTTCCCTTCTAAAAATGAGGACTACTGTTAATGGATTGTGAAACGCCATTGACCTGTACTTCCATCACTGGGTCGAGCAGTCCCCCTTGTCACACCCAGTCAGGGCCACATGCGTTTCCTTCTCATTTGCTTCCTATCAATTGTTTTTTATTTTTGGGTTTTTTTTAATGTTTTGTTTGCTTTGTTTTGTTGGTGCTGGGGATGGAACCCAGGGCCTTGAGCATGCTAGGCAAGCGCTCTATATCCCCAGCTGTTTTTTATTTTTGACTCCTTGTTGGTGCTCCCAAGTACCCAGCCTCTGATACACTCTATCCCAGCTGTCATGAAAAAGTCCACTTTTGTCACCACACCAAACTACAGCATTTACCTACTCAGCTGCTTCCCTTTCTCTAACGCTGTTCAGGCCAGGCGCCATCCGTCTCCTACCTCCAGCCTCCCGCTGCTCGCCTTCCTTCCCTCAGGGGGCTGGCATACTCTTTAGCCACGTGCCTGGTTTCCTTGCCGGTGAGGTGAATTCATAAACTCCGACGTGTGTTCAAGATTTAAAGAAACAAGAAAGGCTAGGAAGCAAGTTCCGCGTCTGGCTAGGTCAGGCTCCCGGGGCAGGGCCGTGCGGCCCGAGGGTACAGCGCGGGACGACAGAGGGGGCTGTGCAGTCACAGAGGACAGGAAGAGACGGCCAGGGAGGCCTGATGCTCAACACTGTGATTTTAAAGATGACAGTGGAGAAGTCTGAAGCCAGACTAAGTTTTATTCCCCCTAAATAACCTGTTGAGGTTATATTCGGAAAGTTTGCGTTTTGCTCTGCTCCCAGCTTTTTCATTTCCAGGTCTATGAAAGTTGTGTCTCCCGTAGCCGCCATCTTCTTTAAACTTACGTTTTTGTCCCTTTTTTATTGTTTCTAAACTCATTTTAACTCCTTTTATGTTTTCCTCTATTTGGAAAGTTTTTAAAGTTTTTCTTCCATATCACAATTCCTTTTATTTTTGTCTGACTTGGGCATTTTGCTGGGTTGTATCACAGTGCATGTGTGTGTAAACAGCCTAAATAAAAGTCTCCAGAACCACTTGTGTATGGTTTAAAGAATCATACAAAGGTGAGGGACACAGCTCTGTGGCAGAGCACTTGTCTAGCACGCACGAGGCCCTGGGTTCCAGCCTCAGGACTGCCAAAAATACGAAAGAAAGAAAAGAAAATCAACCTTTAAAAAAAAAATCATAATAACATAGAGACCCACCAGCCACTGCCACCCAAGCCTAGAAGTGGGTCATCATCAAGCCTGGGTCTGAATGTGACTCAAGTGAGACACCGTGTGCGTCTGTCTGCACGCTGCTCCTTTGATTCAGCGCTGTGATTTTGAAATGCGCTGTGTTGACTCACGTGGCTGTACTCACTGCCGTCACTGCTGGCCATCATCCCCGCCCCGCCATTCTACCACTGGTCCTTTCAGAGACTCGCTGTTCCTGTGTGTTGTTAGCAATAATTTGCCACGTCCCATTCACGTTTCTGGGAGCACACATACGAGAATTTCTCCAGAATTTCACGTGGGAGAGGATTTCTCTTGAGCCTTGACTTGTGCTAATGCTCAGCTTCAGTAGGTATGTACGTTATTTTCCAAAGCAGTCTTACCAATTAATGCTCCCGTGAGCAGAGGACAGGAGTCCCCTTCCCAGCCACCGCTGTCTTCTCCCTGGTCGTCGCTTCTGCCTCCTCCTGCCCCCAGTGCAGGTCTGGCTTCTGCTCTGTCCCCTCTGGTTTCCTTGTGAGCCTCCGTTATTTCCCTGATTTCGCCTGTTTCTCCCTTTGGCTGTTTCACAAAAGGCCAGGCTTTATCTCTCCAACACCGCCAACAACTGTCTAATTGTCCCTGAAACCTGGCATGCGCGTTCCCCGTAGGAAACATCTTCAGCCTTTCCTCCTCTGAGTCTTCCGAATGGCCCACGCCCTCCCGGCTTCTGTGACAGTTTTCCCAGGCTGCACCTGTCCCCACCCATTCATCTTTAGCTGCATTGAGCGCAGCAGACCAGGACTGACATTGAGGCGACAGGCACATCTCTCACCACCCTTTCCCTTTGGGATTTCACCTGCAGCACTCTGCTTCACAGGGGGGTAACTCTGACTCCTGCAACCTGGCCCTCAAGAGCCACTGGAGCTGGGCTGGACCTGAAGGACTGCAGCCCCTGATAGGTGTCGCTCTTCCTCTACTCCTTTCCACCTCAGAGCCTGATGCAAGGAAATGTCACTTCCCAGAAGCAGTTCACATTGCCAGCCTTGCTACACCTAAGAGTCACCTCTCTTGGGGCTTATGGTAGAGGTGGAAGAGGAAGAACAGCCCCTGGTGGCACCGGAAACCTGCAGCTTGCTGAGCCAGGAAGGCTCCCCGGGTGGCTTTACACTGTTCCCTGCACTGTGGCCTGGGAGGGTCGCCTCCGGGATGGTGATTGCTTTGTGTCCTCTCCTTTCTTGCATGTGTCACTTAGGTTTGGGAGGGACCACACTGGGGGACTTCTGAACGCTCCAAACCAGAAATTTACTTCATCTGTTGTTTGGCCTTTCTTCCCTATCTATTTTTTTTTTTTTTTTGGCGGTACTGGGGATCGAACTCAGGACCCTGTGCTTGCTAGGCAGGCGCTTATTCCACTGAGCTACATCCCCAGCCCTTCTTCCCTATCTATTGAAAAAAAACAAAAAACAGTGACTCACTTAAAGTTGTTGTAATCAGTGGAAAAGTTAGTTGGAATCTAGATTCCCAAGGATTCCAGAAACCATTCCTTCTGCCTCCGAGAAGGCTTCTGAGGACTTAGGCCTTTGTTATCTGAGGGGATGAGCTAGCAAGGGGTGAAGACCAATTTGTAAGTAATTGAAAGCTGATTAATACAATTAGGGCATTCTTCTCTGTTCAGCGCTTCTTTGCATTCCCGATTTCATATGCATCCTGATTATACCTCAGCAGAGGCCCAGCTGCAGCCAACATTTACTGTATCTCCTGCGGTGTTTTGCATATAAAGGTGCTCAGGAGATGTTTGTGGATTGAAAGAGAAATTTTCAAAGAAATGTTCCCACTCTGATCACTTTGGAACCTTTTCCCAGCAAGGTGCTTTTTATTTCCCTGGTGTCTCTCAAAAGGTGGCTCTGGCTGTGGCTCCGTGGTGCCATTGATATTGGGTCTGTATTCCTTTCTCTTAGTCACCTTCTCCTGCTTGTTGGTTTGACTGAAATAATTTGGGGAATAGAAAAGTGGCTTTACAAATGTTTGGGGGTTTTTCTGGCTTGCAGTACTGGGGATTTCCGGGGTAAATAATGGCAGTGTAGTTCTACTGCCGAGCTACATCCCCAGACCTCTTAACTTCTTGTGAGGCAGCGTCTTGATAGTTCCCCAGGCTGGCATCAAACTTGCCATTCTCCTAACTCAGCCTCCTGAGTAGGTGGAATTACAGCCACCGTACCTAGCTATGGATGATCTCGAAATCATCTCAAACCCACCCAGCCTGGAAGTGACCAGTTGAGCTTTCTACTGGGAGACTCTTCCTCAGTCCCGCTCATAGGCCTGCAGAGGGGCTAGGGAATCAGGAGCTCTGCTCCCCAGCAGGCAGCCCGGCATCCTTGGCACCTGCCGCCTGGGACCATAGCCTGTGCTTACTGCAAGCTGCCATCTGCCTCTCCACACTGATTCTCTCCTGGCCCTGCCGTTCCTTGCAGCTTGGGTTTTTGCTGGAAACAGCTTTGCCAGAGCACCCCCCATGGGCCCCTCAGCGCACTCAGGCGTGGGTGGCCGGTGCCTGGGTGGGTGGCTGCTGAGCACCCCGCCATCTGTGCCTGGCTCGCTCTGGGCTGCTGTTGGGGCATCCCTGGGGGACCCGGACGGTCACACTTCCTCAGTGTGTTTGTCGCCTCCCACACTGCTGCTTCTTTGCCAAGCAGGCCCACTATCAGCACTGCCTCTTACCTCCCACACATGTACAAATGGCAGCAGGAGGAGGAGGCTCTTGGTACCCACGGGGCCCCAGAGCAGTCTGCCTGGCGTGGGCTCCTCCTGCCTTTGTCCTCACTCTCTTCAGGGTGCCTGGCCGACCCTCTGCACTAGAGAACCTGTCCTGGGAGATGCTAACAGAACTAAGAGGGGGCTAACTTCCTTGCCATGCTGCTGCTGTCCGTGGAGCTCGTTCACACCACGTGCGCCAAAGCAGTCCAGTTATTAATAGAAGACACTAGCTGGGCATCTGCTATGGCCCAGACAGTGAATAGTTCTCAGCTTCACAGGAGCCCAGTGAAGCACATAAGTGATCGGTCTCCGTCTCTTGTGACCGATGGAGAAACCAAGGCTTAGAAAATGGAGGTTACTTGCTGTTGTGGGTTTGCAAGGGAAACATTACAGGAGGCACAATTTATAGGGTCATTGTATGATAGCCACCCAAAGAATCAAATACAAAGAGTGCAGGAGATCTGTTCACACACTGAAGACCAAAGAATCCAGCCAAGGGCCTGGATCCCACAGCGATATCCTGCATGAGTTCAGCTGAAGACCTAGAGCCCATAACACTGCCTCCCAGGAGTCCAGCTGGAGGCCCAGAGCCTAGGACAATGCCTCATGCAGGTCTGCATCACAGGTCTGTGCTGGAAGGGCCCCAAGGTCAGTGATGGAAGCTAGAAAGTCTGTGCCAGCGGAATGAAGGATCTGTGCCAGCAGGCGGAGGGATCTGCACTGGAGCCAGGAAGTGACACTCAAAATAAAGACGAGAGCTCCCCCAAAAAGCACCACAGCCATCCTCAGCAGCAACGCAGTCCTGAGCTCCTCCAGTGATGAGAACATCCAAGTCTATATCAGGAAAACCAGCATGACAAGCTTCTCCAGGACATTGAACGTTGTGCCATCTACCCCTCTGGGGCCAGGAAGCGAGGCACAAAGTAAGGACCAGAGCTCTCCCAAAGTGAACTGAAGCCATTCTCAGCGACAACAGGGTCCCGAGCTCCTTCAGTGATGAGAACAGCTGCATTCATATCAGGAAAGCCCACATGACAAGCTCCTCCAGGAGAACCCACAGTCCCTAACAGCTTCCTCCTTCTCCAGTTCTGCCTCTTATGCTGCCAGCAACAATCCTCAGGTGCCCCCCCATACACTCAGCACTGCGCTGATTCAGTTCAGCTGGGTGTTGCAAGTTGACCACCAGTTGTCAATCCACCGCACTTACAGAGACACCAGGCAGCCTGGGGGTGGGGCTTGCCTAGCATGTGCAAGACCCTGGATTCGATCCCCGCACCAAAAAGAAAGAAACAAAACATACCAGGGCATAATTTACAGAGCCTGGGGTTGAAGCCAGATGTGTCTTCCTCCGGAACACTTTCCAACAACTCTACTTTCTGTTCATTTAGTCATCTAGTATTTATTGCACATGTACTGTGTGCCAGGCACTGTATTAGGCCCTGACAAAACAGCCAGATATTCCTGTCAGGACTGTATGTTCTAACAGGGAGCAGGGGTGAGAGTGAGAAACAGACAGAGAAACAGGAGCAAACAATACTGTAGGCCAGGCACGGTGGCGCACACCTGTAATCCCAGCACTCGGGAGGCTGAGGCAGGAGGACCACTGTGAATTTGGGGCTAGCCTGGGCTACAAAGTGCGTTCAAGGCCAGCCTGAACTGCATAGCAAGATCCTGTCTCAAAAAGACCAAAAAACAACCCCAAACAAACCAATAGTGTAGTCTGTTGGGTGTTGAGTGAGGAAAAGTGCAGAACAGGGCAGAGGAGCAAAGTCGGGCAAAGTAGGGAGGAGGCTGCAGTGCTAAGGTAGACTGGCTTCCACGTCACACCCATTCGGGTGGCTATTGAGAAGGAGAAGGAGAGAGGGGAAGAAGCAAGCCAGGCCTGGAAGAGGTGGGGGGATTGGAACTGTGGGCACGGGAAGTGTGACTGTAAAGTGATATAGTCACTGTGGATGGAAGTATGTTGCTTTCTTCAGAAGAAAAAAAAATCACCTTTTGACCCAGTATTTCTGCCTCTAGGTGTCCACCCAAGAGAACCAAAGCAGAGACTCAAACCGATACTTGTACACCCATGGTCTTAGCAGCAGCATTCACAATAGCCACAACATGGGAGCGGCCCAAGTGTCTTACCATCAGATGAATGGATAAACAAAATGTGTTGCGTACATAATATTATTCATATTATTTGGCCTCAGAAAGGAATGAAATTCTGACACACGCTACAACATGGATGAACCTCGAGGACGTTAGGCTGAGTGAAATGAGCCAGTGAGCGAAGGACAAATACAGAAGGATCCCACTTAGATGAGGCCCCTAGAGTGGTCAGATTCCTGGGGCAGAAGGTGGGCTGGTGATTGCCAGGGTGGGGGGAGAGCCAGAGGCGAGCTCGTGTGTAATGCTGGAGTTTAGTCTGGGGAGACGGAAGGGTTCAGTGGATGGATGGTGGGTGATGGCTCCACAGCAGTCTTAATGCATTCCATGCCATTGAATTGTACCTCTAAAAATGGTTGGGGTGGTCAGCTTTATATTCTGTATATTTTACCACAATTAAAAATAAATAAATAAAAGCAAGCTGGCCAGGGTGGGCCACTTTGAGAAGACATAATTTCAACAGAGACGTAAGGCAGGTGTCCTATGGGGGCCAGCAGCTGTCATGGCCAAGGGCAGTCCCCAAAAGAGGTTTACTCCAGTGCACAGTGTATCCATGGAGCGCGAGGCTCCCTGCCTCCTGGTGCTGGGCCCTGGGTCCCCTGAGATGAGTGCTGGGTAGCAGAAGTAGCAGACGGCTCTTTGGGGTGGATATGGTCTTCTGTAAAATACCTTGGCCCACTGCCCCTAGGACTTGGCTCTGTCACTACTCAGAGTGTCCCCTGGTTACAGTGCTCACCCACACCAGCTGTGTTCATGGGTTGGTGGCTTTGGGACCCCTGTAGTCTATGGAACCAACCTTGACCATAACAAGGTTCAAGGCCCCTTGGTTCCTGCAGGTCCGCTGATGGGACACCATCCTGAAACGGCAGTCTGCCTCGTCCCTCCTTCCCTGCTGGTCCTCGGGAGGCAGGTGAAAATCTAAGGAGAAAGCATCTGAATTTGGTCTTTTTCTTACATTAATTAGAATAAAATTTTGATCCAACTTTCCTGCCTGTCTCTCAGCTGCCAAGTGACATTGGCTGGCACAGTTGTGCCCCTCCCCCTAGCCAGCTGTCTCACAGATGGAGACTGGGGAATTGAGGGTGGTTCCATCCTTCAGGAAGTATTTATTAAGCTCCTAGGTGGTGTCCAGCCCTGGAACAACACATCCGTCCCTTCTCCTAAAGCAGTAATTCAAGATGTGCACTCACCAAGCTGCCAGAAAATTCTTCAGATGAAGAAAGGAAGCAGGAAGGACTGGCCTTGGTGAGCTCCTTCTGCAGGCTGGGCAGGAGGCTCAGTGAGACAGGTATTAGTGTCCGTATTTTTCAGCTAAATGGGAGCTCTGGGAGCATAGGGGACAACGCCAGGGTAATACTACCGGGGCCTGCAGAGCCGTGGTGCGAACCTGGGCTGTCTGACAGGTTCTTGCCCCTAGACCAGCTTCCTCCTCCTGTTCGCCACCAAGCCACTAACCACTGCCTGCCTTCAGCAACAAGTGCCAGACCTCCTGCTCCAGGACAGGCCTGCAGGCTGGAGGAGAACAAAGGAGCAGAGGTGGCCCTTCAGGCTTGTCTTCCCTCAGTGACTCCCAACTCGCTGTGAGACTCTCAGGTCCCTGCCTCTGTTCTCCATGCCCTAACTTTGTAAGCTATGACACTGCAGACCCGGCTCACACACCCACAGCTAACTCCAGCCTGGCCTCTCACCCCTTATCTAACCATTTGCATCTCTGACTTACCTTTGGGTCTCAGGACCAGACTGTCCCTTTGATCCTTGAGCTTTGCCTGCTGCTCCCAATGCAGTGACTTGAAATTAGTGTCCTGGTCCTGGGCCAGCTCCCAGTGCTCCCTGTATTCAAAGGAAATGAGAAAGGCCCTTCTGCAGCAGTCCCCGCTGGTGTAGCTCCGTGGCTCCCATGGGCCCCAGCAGCTCCCTCAAAGCATTGTCTCCTGTGCCTGACCTTCGACCCAGCAAGTGGGGCACACGTGCTCCCGAGGAAACATCCAAGAATGGACACCACAGCACTTCTTGTAATAGCAGAAAAATATGCAGATAATGCAAATGTCCATTCACAGTAGTGTGGACGAATACGTTTTGGCTGTGAAGTAATATACGGCAGTGAATACAGAACTGCTGTGTAACTCACCACAGGCTGGATCAGAAACACAGTGACCACTGGGCATGGTAGTGCAGTCCTGTCATTCTAGCTCTCGTAAGGCACCATAAGTTGAGCCCACTCCAGGCTACATTGCGAGTTCAAGGCCAGGCTGGACTGAAGAATGAGACCCTGTCCCCAAAACAAAAAACTGAGCAGCTTGCCTAGCATTTATGAGGTCCTGGATCCAATCCCCTGCACTGTGGAAAAAAAAAGGCAAAAAATAGCAAGTCACTAAAGAATATATAATGACTTTAAAATATATTTAACTTAGAAATTCACCCCTAGGCAGTTTTTTTTAATTGGAAAGAAAAGCAAGACTTTGCTTAACACAGAACTCCAGATGCTGGTTACCTCTAACATGGGGGGGCTTCTCAGATCTGGCAATATTTGATTAACTGGCAAGTTAACAAGTTTGTTTACTTGAATATGATTCTTTGAAATGTGTGCTGTATGAAATACACGTTCATATTGATAGAAACCGTGACCCCACACGGAACCAGACCAGACCCTCTGACACGAGAGAAGTCTTTATTGGGGGAGGGACAGAGTAGCAGGCTACCTAGCAGACCAAGGTAGCCCCAAGCGGAGGAAAGCGTGGGCCTTTAAGCTCTTTTTTCTGGCGGGGGTGGGGTGGGGTAAGGAGATGTCCCTGGCCAGAACAGGCTGAGCCCTGAGCAGCGGGGTGGGTGTCCAGGCCAGAAGCCTGAAGGGCAGGAGTTGCCCAGGTCAGAATGACCCAAGCAGGTGAACTGCCAGAGCGAATGAGGGCGGGGGCAGCTTTTGTGGCCGAGGGGAACTGAAGCGGAACAGGTAAGGGAACTAGAGAAATATTGAGAGTTAAAGTTTTCCCACGAGGGAGGTGAGGCTGGCTGCCTTGTGACTTATCACGTATGTGTGCTGCCTTTCACAGGCACACATCCAAAAGGTAACGGGAGACCATTAAGATCAGACAGAATAATAACCTTGAGTCCAGTGATAGGAAGGAAAACCCGTAAGATTCCCTAGAATACAAGGGGAAGAAAAAGAGCTGAACAGAGAGAAGGGATGATGGATGCAGAAGGCGGCCGTGGAACCTCAGGGTTACAGGTTTCCCCCGAGGGGAGATGGAGCAGTGGCCACGCGTGTGACTGAGGACAGTGTCCCCACTTTGAAGACAGACCCCTCCACGCACCCACCTGAGAGCCCCGCTTCTGTGAGGTCAGCCCAGACATGGTTTCATTTTGGCTTTGGAACATAATTCTGAGACTGTGTTTAAACACAGGCAGATTTGTTGTTCTGGGAATTGAATCAAAATCAGGAGTCTCCTCTGAAAAGACCTGGCTCAGGATAATTGGCCCATCCAATTTTCTGCTTCCAGCCCCTATTCATTTCCTGTGGAGGCCTTGCTGCCTCCTCCGCCTGGGGACAGAGGTTGGCTTCCCCACAAGCACAGGTGCCTGGCAGACCTGTGAGGAAACAGGGAAGGGAGTTAAATACTGGGACTCAGAAGGATTTCATGCTGCCTGTGAGTTAAGAGTAAGGGGGGGGTGTGCAAAACGTTGACCACACAAGTAATTGAGAATGGTAGACAGAGCGACCTCTGCCCCCACCCCCACCGCCGCAGATCTGCTGAACTTGTGAGACTAGGGAGGACGAAGGGAGGGGGAAACAGCACTGGGAACAGAGAGAAGATAAAGGTTCCCACATCCCAGATAACATGGGAGACGCAAGGCCGCAAGGGCGAGGGGACACCCATGGGGCACGGACCCCAAGGGCAAGCCATGTGGAGGGGCTCCGCACGCCCAGCCCGGTCTCTCCCTGCCATCCTCCGGTGACGCTGACAGACGTGCCTCACCAGTAATTGTGGTAACTGTGAGAGGCAGTGCCCTCGCCAGGGGTTAATGGAAGCCAAAGCATTTCCTCTGGTTCTCAAGTGATCCAGCCAAGGTGTTTAAATTATCTGTCAAGAAAAGAGATAGCACCCTCAGAATATTTTTTCTCACTGCAGTTTCTTCTTTCTGCTGTGCTGGCGGTTGCCCGCCTCCCAGGCTGACCTGGTTGCTCACAAACCCACTTGAAATGCAAAGGAAACTGACTCAAGCCCTGAGAAAACCAGGACTCCAAAGGGTCAGGCTGGAGCTTCCCTGCCCTTGGGGACTTGGAAAAAGTGGCAGCTGGCACTGGGGCTAGATTTCCAGCTGCATCCTGATGAGGTCCAGAGAGCCTGAGGGGAGCCACCACCCGCCAGCACAACCCCTGAGGCAAGTGGCTTTGTGGCAGGATAGATTTATGCACCCAGCCAGGGTGGAGGTGGGCAGAGGGATTTTCCCTACATCACTAACTGTACACAGACCCACAAGGTTTATCTTGGGAATGGGGATGTAGCTCCAAGGTAGGGCTCCTGCCTGCTTGTCTGAGGCCCTGAGTTTGATTCCCAGCGCAGACCAAAAAAGAAAGTATTATCTTTAAAATGCAAATATGCTAATACTCCTGGGAGTGGTCTCCGCCTTCAGTTCGCACCTTAGTTAGGAGTTAGCAAATTAGGTTGGATTGGAACTGGTCTTGGCTGGGCTGGGAGGCAGGCAGCAGGAAGAAAGGTGCTGACAGCTTTGCTCAGGTGGTGGAGGCTCCCTGGGGGAGAGGGGGACCTCAGCTCCGCCATCCCTGAGCAGCATAGCCTCGGAGGGCAGAGTAGACTGTGCTTTCAGGCTCCCAGGTGGCAGAGAACAATGGCTCTTCGCTGACTTGGGTGACAGGCCTTGTGTCTACAAAACATTTGAGCTGTTTTCCTAGCTCAGCCTAAACATATCAGAGATGCTTAATAGATGCTATTTGAATGAATGAGTATCCCTGACTACCTAAACCTACTTCCTGCCGAAAGGAAAAAAGCAACAACAAATAAAAATTTAAAGCAAAGCGGAAGGAATATAGGGAGGGAGAAAGGAAAGAAAGTAAACTGTCAGAAAATTAAGTATTACAGAATGACAAACTTTTTACTTAGTTTTAATTCTGCTGGTTGCTGGGTATGGTGGTGCACACCTGTAATCCCAGCACTCGGGAGGCTGAGGCAGGAGGAGCGTTGCGAGTTCAAGACTAGCCTGGGATACAAAGTGAGCTCAAGGCCGGCCTGAACTGCGTAGCAAGACCCTGTCTCAAAAGGAAGAAAAAAAATTCTGGTTATCTTGCATGGACAGATGTATGTACACATATGTAATTTTTTGAATATTCAAAGCAACATTTATCTAATCACATTGTGATAGAAAAAAACTTCCCTTAGTTCCCTCTCACCATGAAGAATGAAGAACCTATTGCTTTTATTTCCAGCCGTTTTTTGGATTTCATTGAGACAATCTGATATTTTGGATCAGATTATTGTTGTTAACTGAATTGTTTATATCTGCTTTTTAAACATGACTGCTTTCGCATTTTTATATTTTGTAGTGTTCCTTGTGTTAGTCATTTGGACTGAATTCTGTATTGTATTGACCACTAGATACCCTGTTAGCACAAGTCCCCCCTTCTGGAGCTTTTTATTTTAATTCCTCTGTTAGGCAACTGAGCTGTACCTTTGCACAGTGTTTTTGGAAGAATGAGTGGGTCTGTGAGTGCCCTTTTTGGGGATCACCTACAGTGCTTGTTAGTGTCAGAATCATAGCCCTTCTCTGGGTTACAGGGGGAAGTAGAAGCACCATCCTAGGGTCTTTGGAAGAGCAGATGACACCAGTCTCATCCCTGTGCTAGTTCTGTGGTTACAAGTGTGACCAAGAGGCCTATGATCTGCTTTGCATCCTTGCTTAGAAAAACTGAACAAACATACCCAGTCAAAACTGATCCTATGGGAGCCAGGTATGGTGTCACGCATGTCCAATCCCAGCACTCAGGAGGCTGAGGCAGGAGGTTTGCTGTGAATTCAAGGCCAGCCTGGGCTACATAGTGAGTTCAGGATCAGCCTGAGCTACATAGCAAGACCCTGTCTCAAAAACCAAACAAGCAAACAAACAAAAAACCCTGTCCTTTGGAAATTACATATGCTGTGTGCGTTCTCAGTCTAACTTGATTAGGTGGGGCAGTGTGCCTAGCCCAGCTGTTAGCCAGAACTTCCAGGTGAGATCATTCCATACTATAAAAGACCCTTCCTTGCCCACCTGTGTATGGTCAGAAGGTTATTTGAAGCAGATGGGCCCCTCCATCTCCTCAGAGCTAGCTTTGAGTAAACCCTTTTCTCTTTTTTACCAAAATACATGGCCTCCTTTGATTTGGTCAGTGGCAAACAAACCTAAGTGTATGAACCTAAGTGGCCAGTAACAGTTTCATTAAGTCTTTTCCTACCTTGCTCCACCACACACACAAAAAAATGATCTAATCTAAATTACTGCTTTCCTCTCCTGAGCTTCCAGCTTTCCTCCCTGTAGCCACATCTAGATTCAGTGTACCAGCCAGAGACCATTCCAGCTCCCCAGGTGTCAGCCTGCCACGCGGCCCAAGGATTGAATAACATCAACATTCAATTACCCATCTGTTATATTTTCATTTTAATCAAAGTAATGCAAGCGGTTTGGAAAAAAAAATCAAATCGGGGCTGGGGATGTGGTTCAGTGGTAGAGCGCTTGCCAAGTGTTCGTGAGGCCCTGGGTTCCATCCCCAGCACTACAGAAAACAAAATGAAAAAAAGTCCCATTGTTGAGAAATATATCTGCTGGTGGGGGAGTGATCACCTGCCGGCCTCCTCCCTCACCCAGGGCTCTGCCGTAAGCTGCACGGTCCTTCCTGCCTCCCTGCCTTTCTCCCTCCTCCGCTCAGATCCCCAGTGCTGGTCTGTGCTGCGATGGGGGGATCTGGCTGGTTGGACCACACTGTTTCCTCCCTCCCCTCTGCATCTTTAATCATTTTATCATTATTTAGCTCTTTGATTAAATTTGTAACTTCATGTTTTTCTCCCTCGTCCTTGGGCTCCCTGTGGTGAACTGTGGGTTCGGGCTCTGTTCTGCCCTCCTCCTCTCCCCCACCTTCTCCTTTGCTAGATCGTACCTTAACTAGCAGGTTGTCAGGACCGTATGTTTAGATTCTGTTCCTGAGCAGCAATTAGTTCTTCCACACTTGGGAATTTGTGCTTGGGTCTTAATTTATTAAACTGATAAAAACAGATACCACACTTGTTCTTCGCCAAAAGGCTGAGAAGCAATGAGTCTTAATTTATAAAGGTGGCTATGCCTTCATTTATAAAGGCTAAGGCCGGGTGAGGGATTTATTGCCCACTGTTGTGGAGAGAAGTACTCACTATGCCCAGCAGGGCCACCTGGGGCAGCACCAGCCTTGGTGGGGAAGCAGGAGCAGGGGAGGTGTGGGCTGTGCTATCCCGGGGTTTCTGCAGGAAAGGCAGTGCAGAGTGGGGACAGCATAAGATCCGCTCGTTTAAATGATTCTGGCAGGTTTTGGACACAGGGGGCATTTCTGCTTATTTGTACATGGTCCTTGGTTGACTGAAGGCAGGGAAAGTACTGTATTGGGGCATAAGAGTTGCAGGAGATAGTTGGGGTCATGGACTCAGGATTAGCTTAGCTGGAGTATATGTTATGTGATTTTCTTTCTTTTCTCTGTTCCCTCCTCCCCTTTCCTTCCTTCCTTCCTTCCTTCCTTCCTTCCTTCCTTCCTTCCTTCCTTCCGTGCTTGGGATCAAACCCAGGGCCTCCCACATGCTAGACAAGTGCTCTTCAGCTGAGCTACATCCCTGGCTCTGCAGTATGATTTTTGTGTGCCTGTGAAAGCTAAGTTGTAGGGGAGATGTAAACAACTTGGGCCATCACTTTGGCTCTGTGGTTAATGGATGCCAAATAGACAAATGCAGAATGTAAGACAACACAGGACACTCTGTCTCTAGTTAGTCCTAAAATCAGTGAGTAGCACTGAATATAGTAACTGGGTGTTTTGTTTTTTTTTTCTTGGCTTTGAGACAGTTTCACTATGCAGTTCAACTGGCCTTGAACTCACTTTGTAGCCCAGGCTAGCCTCAAAACTCTCATAGATCCTCCTGCCTCAGCCACCTCCTGAGTGCTGGAATTACAAGCATGCACCAATACACCCTTCCACAGTAAAGCTGTTATAATAATAACCTTTTGTAAGGTTAAGCAGGCAGCAGGGTCCTGATGTTTGTTCCATTCCTCCCTATTTGAGTTACTGTTCTCTGCCAGGCTTCCTCATTTCCCCGTCTATAAAATAGAGGCAATAATAGTCCTACTTCCTAGGATTTTTGTGAGCGTTAAGTAAATTATTATGGATAAATTTCCTAGGATGGTGGCTGGCACATACAAAATGCTCAATATTTATTAGGGATTTAAAATAATAAATTGCCAGGCATGGTGGCACACACCTATAATCCCAGCACTCAGCAGGAGGCAGGAGGATCATTGCAAGTTCAAGACCAGCCTAGGCCAGAGTGAGCTCAAGGCCAGCCTGAAATGCATAGCAAGACCCTGTCTCAAAAAGACAAAAAATAAATAAATAAGTAAATTTATTTATTTATTTAATAAACATTAAATACCTTAGTGTCAAATGGTGCGCAAGGGTTACAGTTTGGTAACCTTAGGCCTTGGACCGCCCAGGGAAAGTGTTCCTACTATCATGATCAAAAAGATTATTCTGGGCCAGGGATATGGCTCAGTGGCACAGTGCCTGCCTGGCAAGTACAAGGTCATTAAGTTTGATTCCCAGTGCAAAAAAAAAAAATTCTTTTTCTGGGCATGGTGGCTCACAGCTATAATCCTAGCACTTAGGAGGTGAGCCCAGCCTGGGCTACATAGTTCAAGGCCAGCCTGAACTGCATAGTAGTAAGATACTGTTTCATAAAAGAAAAAAAAAGAAAGAACTTTCTGTGTTCTGTCACACAGCTTCTCAGTTGTGCTCTGTTGTGTAGCCTTCTCTTTTCTATGCCAATCCCCCGCAACCCTTTTATGCCTCTGTCCAAAAACTGTCCTAGACTACTTACCAAAAACTATCTGCATGGAACTTCCCTTGGCCTATCTCTTGAGTTGGAGACACTTTCCAGGATCTTGTCTTCCTTTTTCTTGTCTTTGACCTATATTTTGCTGGAACACATCCTTAACTTGTTGAAAAGGATGTGTGCAAGGGAAATGTAGGCCCCTTGTCAGTTTAAGAATGCCTCTCTTCTGGCCTCAGAGCGCTAGTTGCAGAGTCTTTTAGCGTCCAGCGTTGCCAGTGGTATGTCTGATGCCCTCCTAGTTCTATTTCCTTATAGGATACCTGTCTGTTTCTTTCTTTCTTTCTTTTTGGAAGCTTTTGGGATCTTCTCATATTTTTACCTAAGTGATTTTATGAGTATATTTATTGCTTTCTCACTTTTCATTTTTCCTGCATTATAATCAACAAAACCTTTTACATTAAGGCTCATGCTCTAGTTCAGCCTCAGAAAATGTTTCTGTTGCTTTTTCTATTCCTGTATTAGGAATTTCATTCTCAAATTAAGCATCTTTGTCACTTAATCATTTCTTTCATATTTTTTGGTTTCTTTGTCTTTGTGTTCTACATTCCATATCCTCATTTCTATCTTGTGGCTTTTATTTTGTGTTTTTATATTTCTGCATGGTATTTCTCCTTCCAAGGAACCTTTCTTAGTCCCCAAATTGTTCCTTTTTCATAGTGTATATTGTTCTTATTTGGTAAATGAACTTACCTTTTTAGATCTCTGAAACTTTTGTAATTTACTCAATTAGCAATTTGTTTCTTTTTTAGAAGTAGTGACACAGAATGGATGTTTCTGCCATAGATGCAGAGGTTAAATGACTTAAGGTGACCATCCCTTGTTTGCTCATGACTCATTATTGCAGGCTGGGCTCTGCAGAGTGGCTGTTCCGCTGACCTCTCCTAGAGTCGTTAGCAGCTGTGTCATCACAGTTCACCTAGAAGAATGTCCCAAGGGACTCTTTCACTTGTCTGTCCTGGTACTGGCTGATATCTGGGGTGTCTTGGATCTCCTCCATGTTACATTCTCATCCTTCACAACAGTAGGCAAAGTGCTATTTCTAAGAGGTGGGAGAAGAAGCTTCAGAGGCTCTTGAGGCCAGGTCAGAAGCCACATGTTAACTTCACCAGATCCTCTTGTTCATAAGACTAGACTAGAGTAATGGGGTGGGAAAATAAACTCCACCTCTGGAAGAGAGGACCAGAAATAGTTCAAGGCCATGTTTCATCTGCTATAATCCCCTAGGTAGCTTCTCTCTCTGAATTAGTCAGCTGACACATCAAAATACCATAGACCAGTGATTGCAAACCTATGGCATGCATCCCACAGCATGCTGTTTGTATCATTGAAAGCTCTAAAAGGTTCGCCATCACTGCCATAGACTAAGCAACTTAGACAACTAGAAATTCTTTTTTTTTTTCCTTTGTATTTGGGTGCTGGGAATTGAACCCCAGGGTCTTCCTCATGCTAAGCAAGCACTCTGCCACTAAGCATCCACAGCCTAGGAATTTCTTGCTGATAGTTCTGGATAGGGGCTCGGGCACAGGGGACAGGAGGGGCTGGGGCACACGGGCAGGGCATGGAGCTTGCTCTCCACCAGCACACCCTGCTAGGTTCTTCCTCTGCATCTCTCTTCTAATCTGAAATAGTGGGGTCTCTTTGAGTAATCATAAGAATTTGAGCAAAACCGTCAGTCCTCAGTGATGGCTCTATTTCTTATTTACAGATGACCAGCTTCTCACTGCATCCTCACCTAGCAGAGAGAAAGAGAAGCAATTTCTCTTGACATCTCTTCCTATAGGGTCACTAGTTCCCTCATGAGGGCCCCACCCCCCTGACCTTATTAAATCCAGTCACCTTCCAAAGGCCCTGTCTCCACATATGGTCACAATGGGGGCTGATGCTTCAGCATACAGATTTGAGGGACACAGTTTAGCCCATAACACCTCTAAAAGCCTGTGTTTCTCCTAAGTAACCTGAGGTACTGAAAGCCTTCAAATATCTACATGTGTTCTGTTGGTGGCTAGCATATGGTTGGGCACCTCCTAGGTGTAAGCATGTGCTGGGTGTTCTGGGCAGCTCCTTCTGTCCCAGAGGAGCTAGTTTCCATCCAGCAGGAAACAGATAAATAGTCCGTCAGAGCCCAGCAGGGCTTTGTGCCTTGCAATGGAGGAGTACTCAGGTTCTTTCTATCTGTGGAAACTTCTGTATAAAAGTGGCTTCCCAAAAGTGGAGCAGAGGCTAGTCTAGGGAAGAGGAAGGAATAGCACCTACAGAGGCCTAGGGAAAGAGAGAGCTCAGCATGATCCAGGGCATGAGCGCACTGTGCCAGGCTGGCGGGAGGTAGGGCTCTGGGGTCGTGTTGGCCATGCTGTGGAGCTTAGCTTGCCTGCTGGTTCCTGGAGGCCAGTACTGTGTATGGCAGCCTGCCGCTCCCCTGCCACAATGAGTTGACCTTTGCAGTGACCCCTAGGTGACTGCAGTGTAAAGGAGAGGACCACTCTGGAACAGACCATTTCCTCTGGCCTTTCAAGAGTGGGTCAGCCCGGAGCTTATCAGGCTGACAGAAAAAGCTCTCACTGAAAACAAGGCCCCATTCTGTCTCCAGAGATAGTTCCTTTGCTTTGTCTTGTCCATGAATTTGGCTGGTCCACAGCATCACAGGTCCCTTGCTAGGTCCTGGGCACCCCTGGGTGCCCCAGGCATAGCCCTCTACTGACCAGAAAGATGGATGGATACATCCGAACTCCAACCCAGGTGTGTCATGCTGTCCCAGCCTAGCACGGCAGAGGATCCCTGACTCTGCGCAAAGTGATACCGAAGTTCCCGGGGCAGTGTGGCTGCCTGAGGGAGGATGTTGCAGGCGGCAGGACTAGCTCGTGCCTCGGCCAGACTGTCCCTGCTCTGACCCTTGGGGTGAAGGGCAGAGAGTGACAATGGAACCCTGGAGACACTTCACCAGAGTCGTGCCTACTGGCTGGGAGACAAGGAGATGGGGCCTCACACAGAAGGGGCGGAGCAATGGACTGGGTGTTCGGCCCCCTCCCCCACCCTCTCCACTGGGCCTCCCCTTCTTTCCAGTGGGGCTCTGGCAATTACCACCTTCTCCTGCCACTACCGTTTAGGAAATGCCAGTGATTAGTGATTGTTATCGTGGTAATTAAAATTCCCTGGGAACAGCTTGGCTAATATCCATCAGTGTCTGCAGTCAGGTTGGCTGTGAGCTGAAATCATAATGAAAACCTCGAAGCAGAGGACAAAGCAGTGGTACCAGGGAGCATTTAGTGCTGCCAGACACCCTCTGCCAGTGCCATGGCGGCTGTATGGGTCTTTTCTCATTAAATGGCATTTTCAAGGCTGGCTGCCTTGCTGGCCTTATCAGAGCAAACCACACATGAGGAGCAGAGTGTGGTTTTGCAGAATCGCTCAGCTTCTCCAGAAAATGCATGCTTTCCAGTCTATAGCTGGACCTGGAGTGGTGGTTAATTCTCACAAAGGGCTTTTCCTGCCTCTTTTCTCCGGGAGGGGACCAGGTGCTGATGCCAGGCAGCGAGGGATGAGTCTGTGCAGGAAGAAGTCACATGACTGAGAGCCTCTGTTGTGCCTTTTGCGGCATGGGATGGGCAATGAGGTGAGACAGGCTGGTCAGGTGCACATGGGTGGGGGTGCTGCAAGGAACTCAGCCCGGCTGGGACCCTCACTCCTGACTCGCCAGGCCTGTTCACCTGCATGGAAATCCTTTTCCAAAATACTGGGAGTACATTACACGCACACGTGCATGGTGCTCCTCCTGAACCGGGGGATAACACCTGTGTACTCTGCTTGCTGTGATGTAGGGACTGAGGAGCTGCCACTGCTTGCACCAGCCCAAGACCCTAGCTGTTCTAGGCGGCCAGAGTGAGCCATCTGACCATCTGAAATAGAGAATGAGACCAGAATCCCCGCTACAGTGGACACGTGGGATTGACCAATCCATTGGTCAGCCATGGACCTGCCTTCTGAGCCCTACAGAGATATACAGCCTGGCAGGCCTGTGGGGTTGTTGCCCCTGCTGGTCATAAATATGGGAGTTGATGAGATTTTTTTTTTAGATTTTGGTTGCATATCCCAAAAGACTGATGACCAATAATTTCATGCAGCTCAACTTGATGCTTTGAACCCTGTGCTCATTTTCTATCTTCTAAAATTACTGGTCACTGTGTATTTAAGTGGAGGTGATGGTGGATGGGTGCTGCCCTGGGTCAGGTGAGGCATGGGGCCCAGTGTCTGTCCTGCGCTGGGGGAGGAGGCTACAGGAGGAGCTGGAACGCACAGGGAAGGCACAGGGCTTGCTCTCCACCAGCGCACCCTGCTAGGCTCTTCCTCAGCACCTCTCTCCTAATCTGAAATAGTGGGGTCCATTTGAGTAACCATAAGAATTTGAGCAAAACCCCCAGGCCACCTACCCAGGAAAACAACAGGCTTTGCTGGTTGGGATGTGTTGTGGCTCATTACCCATGGCTACCGGTGTCATTGTCATTTCTGCAGCATGTATAGAGCATGTGCCATGTGTCAGGCGTGTGCTAGGAGTTTGCAGATATTGTGGGGAGAAAATAGCATCAACCCTCCCTCCTAGAGATACAGCCTAGTCAGGGAGCAGAGAGGGAAGAAAGGAACAGCTGAAAGTTTGATGCAGCCAAGCATCCATGGTAGGTGAATAGGATCCATAGAGCAGAATGGTTTGCAGTCTCAGAAAGGGTGTTGCGACACATGCTGCAACATAAGGTGAACCTTGGTGACGTTATACTGAGCATTTATGTGAGGAAGCCAGAACAGGCAAGTTCACAGGGACAAAAGCAGAAGTGTAGCTTCCAAGGGCTGAAGGAATGAACTGTTGTTTAATAGGTAGAGTTTTTGTTTGCAAGATGAAAAGAGTTCTAGAGATTGGTCACACAACAGTGTGAACGTACTTAACACTGCTGAGCTCTACACTTAAAAATGGGAGTGAGGCATGGTGGCACATGCCTGTTATCCCAGCAGTCTGGGAAGCTGAGGCAGGATGATTGCAAGTTTGAGCACAGCCTGGGCTGTGAAGACACTGTCAAGACACTGTCTCTAAATAAATGAAAGAAAGGACTTAGGATGTAGCTCAATACACAGGCCCTGTATTCAATCCCCAGTACCACAAAAAAAAAGTATGGTTAAGGCAGTTGCTGGGCATTGTGGCACACACCTGTAATCCCAGCACTCGGGAGCCTGAAGCAGGAGGATCATCGCGAGTTTGAGACCAGCCTGGGCTACAAAGTGAGCTCAACACCACCCTGAACCGCATAGTGAGACCCTGTCTCAAAAAGACAAAAAAAAAAAGTTAAGGCAGTCAATTTTGTTATGTATATTTTCTTGCTTTTTTTTTTTTTTTTTTGTCTTTTTGAGACCAGGTCTCACTATGCAGTTCAGGCCAGCCTTGAACCCACTTTGTAGCCCAGGCTGGCCTCAAACTCACAGCAGTTCTCCTGCCTCAGCCTCCCAAGTACTGGGATTACAGGCATGCACCACCACACCCAGTTGTTATGTGTATTTTATTTTTTTATTTTTTATTATTTTATTTTAAAGACAAAAGAATGGAGACATATAAACCAGAATAACACAAAACAATACAGGAAATACAAAATTATAGAGAAGATAGTAGGGAATTAGCACTGGATGCTGTATTACATAATGTTATCTTCACATTTGCTATTCAGTTATACAGATGATGGCTTGTTCAATTAATCAATTTTCTCCACCCTCATCTCCGTTGTTCTACCACCCAATCAGTCCTCTTCCCTCTGATAATAACTGTACTTTTTAGTTTATTTACTCCCTTGGGCTCTCATATTGGGAAGAGACATGGCTGCTTCAAATTATGCTGTAACAAACATGGGTGTACACAAATTGCTATGGCAGGAGGTGGAAAAGCACCCATCCTCAAAGACAGTAGATAGGCAGGGAACCAGGTTCACTATGGTCAAGCCCCCATTAACAAGCCCTCAAGGCCATCAGGGGTCTGGTCAAGTGGGTGGGGTTACCCAGCAAACTACCAGGCTCGGCCTCGATACAGCACATTCGGAGGCCCAGTCGTGTCCTCAGGGTTGCCCCATCAGACCACTGGGCTCCACCCCATCAAGGCACTCCCCAGGGCCCTGTCGAGTTCACGGGGTCGCCCCGCAGACTGTCAGGCTCTGCCCCGTCCAGGGTTGTCATGTGGCCTGGAGGGAGCCCCTCTCCCCTCAGGCTGCTGAGCTCCCTGTTAAGGCCCCTGGGGTCCCCTCATAGGACACTAGTGTCTCCCTGCAGGCCTCCTATGACTCTTTGGAGGCTATCCCCACCCAGCTAGAGAACCGGGTCTGCACCCTAGTTCCAGGTCTTTGCCTCCTCCCACTTCTCAATCTCCAGGTGTTGCCACTCCCTGCCCCTTACAGCTGGGCATTGGGTGCACTTATGATGCTGAGCACAAGTGGCATGAGGTCTCCCCCACCCATGCTCACTGTGGTAGTCCAGGGTGTGTACTAAGTTTAGTTATTAGTTCTAGGAGAGAATTGGAGGATTTTCTCAGGTCTGCTGTGTAGAGTATGTTGTCTCTCGGACTCCAGGACTGCTGCTTTATGTGTAATTTGTCGCTATGGGTTCATATAAGGTTCATATATGCAAGCAGTATGAAGTCCCTCTTGGCGCTCATATTAGTAGTTTAGGGTGAGTCCTGAAACCCGTGGGCTCAGCCCATTGCTGTCAGGGACGATGTTGATTGCTCGGGCCACCAAGACTCAAGGTGCTCAGAGAGGGAGTTCAGGGTGGGAGATGAAGCCTGGTAACTCAGCTTGTGCTTCCTGCTTGGTGTTGGAGTGAGAAGGGCTGGGGCCGTGTGGCCCACCTCCATCTGCAGCTCTCTCTTACTGTTGTGCTCCAGTTCCTGTTTGTTCTTTGGCTGGATCCCTGGGAATTGCTGTGGCCTTGGGGTCGCTGCTGCTGCTCTCTGCTGCTCTCTGCTGGTAGTTGCTCACACAGTGGAGAGGTAGGAGACCACAACCTCAAGGCAGGCATAGAGCTGGGTGTTGTTGGCTGTGTACTGGTTGCTTTGACCCCACCTTGCCTCCAGGCGCTGATTAGAAAGGCTGCTGCAGAGTGGGGATTCTGTTTTAGTGGCTGTTGTAACTTCTCATCCTCACACTGTGTTCGACAACACCTCCCGACCGCCACTGCGGCCTCTTTTCTGGGCTGCGCTTTCTCTGCTCTGGTTTTGGATCAGCTCTCAGAACTCCGCTCTCCCCTGGCCAAGTTGGGAGGCTCCTTCAAGCACGGGCCTCCAAAGCTGAAGCTGGGAGTGCTGGAATGAGAGAGCAGGCACCTCCTCTTCCTCTAACTGTGCCATGGCAGCCCTCTGAGTTTTGCCTCCAGGAGAGGTCTTGTTTGCTCTTTCTGAGGTCTTCAATTCTTATTTCAGATCCTTCCTGGGTCCAGGGGACCCATTTCTCTCCTTCTTGTCTTTCTAATGTTGCTATATTCCAGTCTGGGTGGCGATCCTCCAAGAGGATCTTTCTCTGCTGCTGACCCAGTTGCCATCTTCCCGGACATGTTATGTGTATTTTAAAAGAAGAAAAAATTTTAAAATATTCTTCTTTCAAACAGACCATGCACATCTATGAGCCAGGCCCATGGTCCTGCCCTACAGAAGAAGAGCACAGGAAGTGCTGAGATGAGGACTGGTGAGCAGGGGCCATGCCCTCAGCTCTGTGCTCCCATCCCCGAGGGCAGCTCCATGGTTGCTCTTGTAGCACCCAACTCTGGGAACCCGGGAAATGATAAATGCCTCTCTTCTAAGCCATCACCCACAAAACTACTCCTGAGTGTAATATGAGGCCCCCACCCTGAAGACACCTGTGTGCCATGCTGGAGATGTGACTTTTGTTCCTGGAGGGCAGTCTGACAATCTGCATCGTCACCTGAGTATATGTACATCCCTTGACCTGGCAGTTACACTTCCTGGACTGTTACCCAAGGCAGTAACTAGCTAAGGTCTGGTGATGCACGCCTCTGTGCAGAGATGCTGGCTGTAGCATAGCTCATGAGAGGACAATTGGAAGTACTTTTACTGTCCGTCGTGAGGGCCTAGATTAATTGTGTTTAGTAAATCCCAACCATGGAGCCATTATAAAATGATGACAGAGACCATTACTTATTAACACGGAGCAATTGCTGTGACAGGTAGTGGAAGCAGGAGAAACAGGTTGGAGCGATTTTATCATGTTTTTCAAACATGAAATACAAATTGTGTATATGCCCAGGAAAGGGCAGGAGGAAACTCTTCCAGCAGTATTGAGTAGGGCTCTCCCTGTGCCATACTATAGCATGCAGCCTGCAGTTCCTTCATTTTCCTTTGTTGTTATTGCCCTAGTTTTGTGTGGTATGTACATATTTCTTAGTGAAAAAAAAAAAGACAAAACCATTTCTCAGGTGGGGTGGGAGAAGCAGAGTGTCATGGGTCCTAAGCCTGCCCATGTCCACCGTTCACAGAGGTGCTCAATGCTGGCTTCAGCTGAGCCCCAGCCCAGTGCACATTGGAGGACAGAGTGCTAGAGTACCAGGGCAGAGCCAGCAGAGCTGCACCGAAGTTCCTCCAGCCTTCACTTAGCAGGGGGTGGCAGAAGGAATCTCTTACAGGTACCCCTAGCCCCAGGGTCCTTGAACTTGGATTGGACACCTGTTCTCAAGAGCCATGCAGAAGCTTTTTTGGCAGTTCTTACCCCTTAGTTCACCTCTCTCTTCTGCTCTGGGCATCCAGTCTGTAGATACTTACCATGGAGGTCTTACCTGATCACTGAAGACACACCCACAGTTCAGTGAGCAGCTACTTTGTACGGTAAACTGTTAGGAAGAGACCTGAAGCCTCCAGGGTGGGCTAGAGGCCAACAGGGTGTGCTAGCTTTGGGCAAGTTGTTGAACTTGTTAGAGCCTCCGTTTTCCCATCTGGAAAGGGAATAATACCAACCTTTCCTCACAGAACTATTAGCACTCAGTGCCTTTGAGAAGATGAGAGAAGGTCTCACCTTTGCCCTTTGTGGATTTTAGAGCGTGTGCTTGCATCTGCAAGGTGATTGAGTCAGCGGGTGCTGGAGACGCCTTGGGTTAGGAAGTGGGGAGAGGCCCTGGGCTGTGACCTGGAGGCCGCATCTCCCCTGTCCCTCGGCTTGCTGGCTGCCACGCCCCAAGCTGCCCTCCTCCGAGCCTGCCCCCAAACCTCCAAAACACATGAGCTAAAATAAACCTCTCCTTTTTGAAGTTGCAGTGCTGTGTGCCAGTGACAAGGGAAGTGACTGAGACATTGCATTACTGTCTTAGTTCACTTTCCATCATAACAAAATAGCTGAGAGAAGCCATTGATAAAGGATAGGATTTTACTCTGCTCAGGGGCACTGGGCATCCAGGAGCATGGCCCCAGCATCAGGCGCGGGCCTTCCTGCTGTACAGTAAGGAGGCCAAAGATGTCACATGCTCACCCAGTTTGTCTTCTTCCTCTTCTAAAGCCACCAGTGTCACCACTGGGCCCCATCCTTATGGTCTCCACATACCAATAACATTCGAATCGGAGATAATTTTCAGCATGAGTTTTGGTGCAGTTACCAGTTCAGATCAGTACAGTGGTAGGAGGCGTTCCATGGGGGCCTCCATGTAGCATTCGTCCCACCAGTCTGTGCTGTTCTAGAACTATGTGGAACCAGGCCCACCTGCGCAGGGCTGCTAGAAGGGAACAGGGAACGGTTTGTGCCAAAGGCATGGTCTGGATTTGGTAATCCTGAACCTGGCACTCAGGAGCCTGGAAGTGATCACCATGTACTTGGAGAAACAGATGCATATAATCCAGTTAGTGCTGAGCAGTTAAGTGCTGAATTTATGCAGACTTACTGGTAAGATTCAATCTCTTCAGCAGATGCAAAAAAGGCCCAGAAAACTAGCCAGACCGATTTCAAGTAGGGGCATGATGTGTTCCGACAACATTAGCAAATTAAGGACTCTGAGAAGTTCTGCATTCACATCTTGCTTTAACCTTATCAGGAATCGGTATGTCTCTGTCTCTCTCTCATTTGGCCTGGCTCTTCTTAACATCCCACAGCATGAATGCCAAAGACATTTGGAAAATGGAAATACTGTCTTAGAGGGAATCAGGCTGCCTCTGGTCTTCTGATTTTAAATTCTTCCTTTCAGTTAGAGGATTTGGCCCCTTGGTGATAAAGCGGGCCTGTTTGTCAAATGGCAAGACGGTAACAGTAGCGGTCAGAGGTGTCACGTCTGTGGGCGGCTGCTCTGGGCCTTGGGGGTTTCATGTCTATTTGTGGGTGGGGCCCCTGTGCCAGCCCGTGGGTTGAGCACCCCCTTGCTGGTGAGGAGACTGAGGGCCAGGACGGGTGACACATGCGGGTCACACAGCAGATGGTGACAGAGCCAGGGTTCAAATGTGTGAGGTCTGCCCAGAACCGCCAAGGCCCGCTCTTCGCTGACAAGGCGACCTCAGTCCTCCACGCTTCCAGCCCGCCTTCCTTGAGGCCCCAAAGGTATCTCCCTCACAGGGAAAAGGATTACAGAGCACTTGGTATTTTCTGAAGTAGGCATTAAGAGTTTAGGAACCTTATCTTGGCTGCTGCTCTGAATTCTAATCTGAGGCTCTCTGAGATTCACATCCTTTCTGCGCCCAATGCAGAAGCCACCAAGGCAGTTTCCAAATACAGTGTGCAGCCTGGCCTATGGTTCCTTAAGTCTCTTGTCACTTGGCCAGAGCCTTGAGGGGAGAGAGAGATGGGCAGCAGAAAGACAGATGGCATCTATCGGTCACCTCCTGGGTGTTGGATGTTGTGCTGAGTACTCGCCAAGAACACTCAGCAGCCCTCTTGAGCAAGCACTGTTATCACACTTTACCAACGAGGAAACACAAGCTCAGAGAGGGTAAATAACTTACCCAAAAGTCACAGGGCCACTGTGTGGAGAAGCAGGAGGGGTGGAGCCCACGTGACCGTGCCAGGGCTGATAGGGGTGCAGAGGGTCCCCCGAGTCTGAAAGTCTGCCCAGCCCAGTCTCAGTGCAGAGGGTGCGGCCACAGTGAGGACATCCTGCCTCACACAGGCACAACTGCCAGAGACTCCACAGAGCCTTGCAGTCGTGGGCTTCCAGGCACAGAGGTCTCCTGCAGAGGCTGGGGTGGACTGGGAAGCCGGGAGGGGGTGGGTCACAGGGCCATCTCCAGGGCTCTGCAACTTGGAGGAGACAGAGGTGGTAGCAGCAGATAGTTTCCGCATGCATTTGCCCCATCCCTTAACGTGCTGAGATGCCCTCTGTAAGAGAAGAACGGCAGAACGTGAGGTTGCCTTACACATTCATGACGGGCTTTAATGCATGGTTCACTGCCAAGCGGCTCCGATGTGATTCGACCGTCCCATCGGACTTGTACTGCTTCTCAAGGGGTGTTTGATTGTAGTAATGCAAATAAAGACGCCGATTTAGCAGACCACAGGTCATCATATTACAGTTCCTTAAGGAAAACATTAAAATGGTATAAAAAAAACTATAATGCAAGCCAGGAATGGTCGTGCATGCCTGTAATCCCGGCACTTAGGAGGCTGAGGCAGGAAGATCACTATGAGTTTGAGGCCAGTCTGGGCCACATAGTGAGTTCAAGGCCAGCCTGAACTGCATAGTAAGACCTTATCTCAAAAAAAAATTTAAAGAAACTCACAAATATAAATAAATCTCTTTTAACTTAATAAAATACATTTGTTGATCATTATGATAAATTTTAGTTGCTATGAGTAGTATTAATTACATTTGGGTAGTAATTATTCAAATTCAAGCAACTAACTAGATTTGGTCCTTTTATAGACCTTTTTTTTAATTAGTAAAAAGACTGATAAAAGTGGTTAGATCTGTTTGTACCATCAGTGGCTCAAGCTGGCTGGAACGTGTTTTAAAGTCCATATGTCACAGCCACAGAACTCACTCCCATTATTCTGTGCCCTCAAAAGGTAGATGACCACAACTTGGAGGAGAGAAGCGGAATTCTCTCTCACACGCTCCACGCTCTCTGCTCTGTGTCTCCCATCACTGGCTGGAAGCACGGGCCCGGAAACAGCAGGGAGCGATGGGCCCGTGGTGCACAGCATGGGGAGGGCTGCCCTGTCCTGTGCTCGTGCTCAGCACACGTCTCTCCCCTCCCCAGGTCTGGAAAAGGTCAGGGGCCTGGTTCTACAAAGGGCTCCCCAAGTATATCTTGCCCCCGAAGAGCCCGAGTTGGGCTGACGGCCCCCACTTCCGGCCTTTCTCTGCGGAGCCAGCAGAGCCAGAGCCCAGAAGCACTGAGACCAGCCGCATCTACACGTGGGCTCGAGGGAGAGGTAAGACCTGTGGCCCCACGCCCAAGATGGCCCAGAACATGGGCTTATCAAGCGCGCTGACTCGGAGCCAGGCACCACGCTCTGGGACTCATGTCATACTTTGTCCCTGCCTGCACCCTCAGCTCCTGCGTGCTCCTGAACGGAGGGCTGCTCGTGGTCGCCTATCAGCTTGGTGGCCACTGCTCTAAGCAGAGACGTGGGGAGAAGGTCTCTGGGGGCAGTGTCTCAAAAAAGCACTAATTTGGGGGGCAGGCCCACTGTGAATGGCACTGTCATAACTCTTTGAAGGCGTAGGTTGTCAGCAGAGGGGTTTTGTGAGGTAAGACAGCGCGTCTTTCCCAGACAGGCATCTGCTGCCTCTTCCCGACGCTTGTCTTATGTCTCAGGAGGGGAGGACTCCAGGCTCGCCTGTCCTAACGAGCTGGCTGACCTGGTGTCCAGTACCCGTGGGCTCTGTAGTGGCTGCACGGAGGTAGGCATGTTGTGCTTAGAGCTGCAGGGGCCTCCAGGGCACTCAGGATGCATCCTCGCAGTTTCCAGAGGTAGACGAGGCAGGGATTAACAACTCCATTATACAGACGAGGAGCCTGAGGCCCAGAGAACAGGAGGGCTGGAGAGTGACACAGCTGGGGTCCAAAGGGAGCCCTGAAGTGCCCAGGACTCCACATCTGAGGGTCCTAAGTGAGACCAGAACCAGAGGGGTGAGGGGCTCGCCCTGATGATGGCCCATCTGGGGGAGGTGGCCCAAGATAAGAGACTGGACAACCGCTTCTAAGGAGCTTTTGGACAGCTTTGGATGGTGGCCTGACATCCTGCCTTTATATCATTTGTGCTGTTCTTACTATAAGACTAACACATGTTTCTAACACAAAATTTGGAGGGTGTCACACAGTACCCTCTAGAAGGTAAAAATCTGGAGTCGGTCTTTCCAAACCAAATCGGCATTGCCAGCTCTCTGCGGGTGTTTCTCCCTCCGCTTCCTGGCCCTCACCCCAGCTGTCCTGCCCTCCTGGTTCCTCCTGCAGCCCTGGGGACGTGCCTGTCTTCCATCCCGTCCCCTTTCCGCCTCAGGGCCTCGGCTTTCTCCTGCCCAAGCTGGGTCAGTGCAGCCGCCTGTCCCTCAGACCGAGGGAGGAGTGGCCTCAGAAACACGAGCTGGCAGACACCAGTGGGTTCAGTGTTGCTGTGATCAGGTTGAGAAGGAGAAGCCCTGCGGGCTGTGTGAGCAGCTATGAGCTAAGTGCCTACTGCAGGGGGCCATCGCTGCCCCATCTGCTCCACATCAGCACACGCGCACATGCAGACACGCACGCGCACACACGCTCACTTGCAGCCACACACACAGGCCCTGGCCAGGAGTAGCGCCCTGTATCTTTCCCAGCCATAAAGACATGGATGGTCTTTCAATTAAATGGCAGAGAAGGTCCTGGCCCCATGCACTTCCATACTGTTCATTAACTGAGCCTGCACCAGGGAGGCTCCCACCTGTGACCTTGCTCTCCATGCAAGGTGCTGGGCCATAGACACCGCCACGCCGTGCCTCCAAGCCCTGTGACCCCCCGGGAGACCTGATGTGCTCGGCCCGCAAGCAGCAGGGCTGGCAGCTGAGCTGCTTGTGGCAGCTGAGAGGACATGTGTACCTACAGTGAGGGGACAGCGGGATGTGGGTGCCCCCGGGGTGGACAGGACTGAATTTGGGTGGAGAAGAGCTGGTGGTGGGGGCAGAGGAAGCGGGGCCTGAGGGGAGACAAGAGGCCAGCTGAGGACTGCCGCCCCAGGAAGCCACAGTTCCAGGTTCGCATGGAGTGCGACTGTTCTGAGCTGCTTCTAGGCCCGCTCCTAGGTTAAGGTTAGGGTCAGGGTTAGACAAGGGTTGGGTCAGAGTTAGGGTCAGGGTTAGGTTAGGGTTAGGTTTTGGGTCAGGGTTAGACAAAGGTCAGGGTTAGACCATGGCTAGGGTTAGGGATCACTGGGCCTATCCAGTCCTTGCCCTGGCCACCTGTGGTTTCTTCCCAGCCCTCAGAGTAGCTTCCCTTCCTCCATCCCGAGCAGAGTTCAGTGTCTCCGCAGTGACCCTGCCCAAGCCTGTGTGGCAAGCTCAGCCCTGCTGCCCCACATTCAGCCAGCACTGAGGGGCAGCTCCCCACCACTGGGGAAGTGCCACACGGTCCATGTCTGTCCCAAAATAGGCCGGTTTCTTAGCACCCAGCATGCGTTTAGCTTATCAAATAAGTGGTTGAGGGCCAGGGATATAGCTCAGCGGCACATGTGCCTGCCTTTCAAACGTGAAGTCCTGTGTTCAATTCCTGGTACTAAAAGAAAAAAAAACACTAGATAAGTGAGCAACACTCCAGGAGCTGCGGGAGGAGGCCTGTGGAGGGGTTTCCATTGGGTCTGGCGGGTCCTTGGAGACTTAAAACCACATACTCCAGTTCTCCAGGACCTCAGGGCCAGCATCCTCCTCTGGCCCTAGGGTTGCAGCTAACAAAGCTGATCCCACCAGCAGCTGGCCAGTGGGCTCTCCCCGACTCTCTCCGCAGTCTTCCCCTCCTCTGCTGTGTCTCCTAGCCCTTGGGCTGAGGCATCTAAGGCTCCCAACTCCTTTCCGCATCCTGGCCCCACCCATTTTGTTGGAAGAGGAAGGGTGATCAATAGACAGAAGCCATGAACTTTTCTATGCACAGAGCAATCAAATGGCTATATTGATGTTTCTGAGATGTGTTCCTTGTCTTCTTCCTTTCAGTTTGCTTTGTTAATTTTTAGTTACACAAGAACACAAGTTAAGTAATTCACAAGTGTTTGGACAAACAATAATCTCACCGGGCATAGTAGCACACGCTTGTAATCCCAGCACTCAGGAGGCTGAGGCAGGAGGATCACTGCAAGTTCAGGGCCAGCCTTGGTTACATAGGAGTTCAAGACCAGCCTGAACTGCATAATGAGACACTGTCTCAAAAAGTAAAACAGAATAGTAATCTCTCTACTTTCCATCATTCCAGACCCCTTTTCTGCTGTGCCAATAAACAGATATTTAATGTAGGCATTTAAATTCTTGTTTTGGGGTCGGGGATATAGCTCAGTGCATAAGCACTTGCCTGGCAAGCCTGTGGTCGTGAGTTCAGTTTCCAGTACTAAAATATAAATAAATAAATTCTTATTTTGCTTTTGTCACGCAACAAAATAAATAGGCCCTTAGGATATTGCTATTTTCTGTTTGTTTGTTTGTTTTTTAAATACCATGGGCAGCTGGGCGCAGTGGCCCATGCCGGTAATCCCAGCATTTGGCAGGCTGAGGCAGAAGGATCGTCTCTAGTTCAAGACCAACCTGAGCTACAAAGCGAGCTCAAGGCCAGGCTGAACTACATAGTGAGACCCTGCCTCAAATAGATAGATAGATAGATAGATAGATAGATAGATAGATAGATAAAAATAAAAATATTATGGGCAGTCTCCCAGGTCACTAGATACTTTCCTTTGTTTTTTTTTTTTTTTTTTTTACTCTTTTGAGACAAGGTTTCATTATACAGTTCAGCCTGGCCTTGAACTCACTTTGTAGTCCAGGCTGACTTCGAACTCACAGCAATCCTCCTACCTCAGTCTCCCGAGTGCTGGGATTACAGGTGTGCACCACCACACCCAGCTTCTTTCCCTTACTTTAATAGCTGAATAAGATTCCACAGTATAATGTATAGTTACTTCATTATTCTCCTACTGGTAGATGTTCAGGTTGCTTCTAGCTTTTCACCCCTGCAGGCAGTACTGAAATGTCTTTATACCTATAACCATGGAATTGGAGCTTTTCTCTCTGGGGAATAGGTTTCCAAAAGTGGAACTGTATGTTTTAAATTCCAGTAGACATTGCCAGACTTATTGTAAAACAACGTTCTAGCGATGTACACTCACCACAGTGCGACTACTCGTTGTCCTGCATCCTTGCTAGATGTGGATTTCATTAAAGTTTATAATAGCGGCCAAGGTGCAGGATGGAAAACAGTACTGTATCTTGTTTCAACTTGTGCACTTGAACTTGCATTGTTTGAACTGCACATTTTAGCTTCAGAACTGGACGTGTAGCTCAGAGGTAGAGTACTTACCTAGCATTTGTGAAGCCCTGGGTTTAATCCCTAGCACCACAAAAAATAAAAATATGTTTGTTATTTATTAATTATTTAGATTTCCTCTTTTAAAGGTTGCCTGTTCAGATTCATTGCTCATTTCTTATTCAGTTGCTTGGTTTATCTTGATTTGTAGGTGTTTCTTTTATGTTAGAGATATTAAATGGTGTAAAATGGGTTGTAAATATTTTTCTCCTCTTTTTTTTGCTTTATACTAAGGTTTGACCTTAGTCTTTATTGTAGTATCTTGTGTGTGTAAAATATGTCCTTTTTTGCTTTATGGTTTCTAGGTTTGTTGTCTTGCTTTGAAATGTCTTTCCCACCCAGAGGTTTCAAAAACAATCTGCTAAATAAAAGACTTAAATAATATGAGGGAACTATTCATATATAATAAAATTATCAACAAAAAATACAAAAACAATCTGGATTTGGGGATGTACACCTATAATCCCAGCACTTGAGAGGCTAAGACAAGAGGATGGCTGTGAGTCCAAGACCAGCCTGAGCTACAAAGCGAGACCTTGTCTCAAAAAAAAAAATTAACTGATAAAGCAGTCAAGTCATCCCTGTAATTGCAGCACTCGGGAGGCTGAGGCAGGAGGATCATTGGGAGTTCTAGACCAGCCTGGCTACAAAGTGAGCTCAAGGCCAGTGTGAACTGCATAGTGAGACCCTGTCTCAAAAAGACCCTAAAAATAAAAAGCACTCAAGTCATGTTCAAAATATGAGTCAAGAATACTCCATCATCACTATCACTCAATCGTCTTTTATGGTCATCCCCCTTTTTTGATGCTGAGGATAAAACCCATGGCCTTGCACATAACCAAAAAGTGCTCTACCACTGAATTATACTTCTGATCTCTATAGTTTTATGTTTTGTTTTACAATACTGGGACTTAAACCCAGGGCCTTCACCCCTTACTCTTTTTTTTTTTTTTTTGAGTTGCTGTCTCACTAAACTAACCAGACTGGACTCAAACTTGCAATCTCATAGGACCTCCACCTCCCATGTGCTGGCATTACAGACATTTGCCACCATGTATGGCTTATAGTCTTTAATAGTGTGATAGTCCAAGGGAAAAAAAAATCTGTTAATATTAGAAAAGAAGAAAAGTAATCTTCTTATTTGCAGATGATGTGATTAAAAAACTATACTAAAACAACGCATTAGGATTAATAAGAAAATTTGGACCTTGACAGGACAAGATAAACCTAGAGAAAAATCAATAGCTTTAATCTACACTGCCTAATTAGAAGTAGGAATGAGAAAATCCATTTGGAATGGTAAAAGTAAGAAATATTAAATGCCTAGAGACATTATTTTTTAGACAAAGTCTTGTTATGTTGCCCAGGCTGGTCTCCACCTCCTAAACCCAAGGGGTGCTCCTGCCTCAGCCTCTCAAGTGCTGGGACTACAAGGCTGTACCACCACACCCAGCTTTAGAAACAATATTTCAAAGAAACTTATAGGACCAGCATAAAGAAAAATATAGTCTTACTGAATTAGTCTGCTTAGGCTACTATAACAGAATTCCAGAGACTTAGTGGTTTAAACAATAAAAATTTGTTTTCCGACAGTCCTGAAGGTGGGAAGGCCAAGATCAAGATGGCAGCAGGGTTGTTGTCTGGTGAGGGCTCTCCTGCCAGTGAGTGGGCTGTCTTCTGGTCCTTGCTATGCCTTCAGAGAGAGAGAGCTCTCTGGATGCTCTTCTTTTGTGTATATGTGGGGGGGGGGGAGGTACTGGGAATTGAACTCAGGACCTTGCACTTTCCAGGCAGATGCTTGTGCCACTGAGCTATATCTCCAGCCCTGGAGGAGCTTTTTATAAGGGTTCTAACCCTAGAAAATCAGGCCCCACCTTATAACCTCCAGTAGCCTTAATTCCTTCCTGAGAGGCCCTGTCTCCGAATACAAATTCAGACATTCCTTCCTCAACACTTCTCAAAGAACCAAAAAATAAGCCCTAAACAGAGAGACAGATAAGAATCCCACCCTTCCAAATGTATAGGGATACTGTGATTCCTGTGAAGCTTCCAATGGACTTTCTAAGGAAAAAATAGCTGATTTTTCAAACCTCACAAAAATACAGATGTTCTGGGTAACACTATTCACAGTAGCCGAAAATTGGAAATAATCCGTGTAGCCATCAGCTGATGAGCAGAGAAGCAAAACGGGGCACGGTCAATAGGTGGAATATCACTCAGCTGTGCAAAGGAACAGCACACTGATCCCTGTTGTAACACAGATGAACCCTGAAAAAAATACCCCAAGAGGAAGAGGCCAGAGTTGGGAGGTCACGTACTGTGTAATACAGAGTGCCCAGAACAGGCAGATAACAGAGGTAGAGCATCAATCAGTGACTACCCGGGGTTCGGGGGACGGAAGGAAACAGGATGACCACAGAGGCACAAGTGATGAAGGTCTCAGTGTCTAAAGCAGAAGGGGGTGACGACTACACGGCGCGGGACTGTAGTAAAAACTGCTGCACTATGTACTTCAAAGGGTGAGTTATATGGGACATGAATTGTATCTTAATTAAAAATTCATAAGGAAGCTAGAGAATATCTTATTTATTATAGAAATAAAGAGATCTGTAGACTAGAATAGAAGAATAGGCCTAAGACTATAGGGGAGATGAACTTAGCTTTTCAATTCAGTGGGGAAAAAACAGATTTATTTAATCACTGCAGCTAGTGGAATTAGATTTCCATCCTCTTCTGTGTGTATCCAGAAACTCATTTAAGATCTATTGTTAAAAATAAAACAGTGAGCTAGGCACAGCACAGCCGCCTATAGTCCCAGTTACTTCGAAGGCTGAGGCAGGAGGATCACTTGAGCCCAGGAGTTTGAGGCCAGCCTGGGCAGCATAGGAGATCCTGTATCAAAATAAGTAAATAAGTAAAACCATGAAAGCATTAGGGGAAAAGTAGAAGTGGTCTTTTCCTCTATGTCTTCTCAAGGACAGCTGCTGTCTGTGTGGCATTTGTGGGACAGATGAGGTCACTCCTCGGTTTGCTCCTCTCTCTTTCCTGTGGACCCAAATGCTGGACCAAGGATTTGCCTGCAGACCCCCGATGATCCCTGGGAAGGCTCAGCCTCAGCAGGACATTTATTCTCATCCTGGGAGGGGTGGGGCCCAGCCCCTAGGCCTGACCTGGCTGCCTCTGGGGACAATTCTCTCCCTCCCACAGACTGTGGCTCTGAATTCCTGGCAGTGACGAATGCGGCTGGCCTCTGTGCCCTGCCTGGCCCCTGTTCCCCTGTGAGACAGAGGTGCAAAGGGCAGCTCCAGCGCCCAGGCCTCCAGGTCCTCATCCCTCAGAGCTACCTGCCCCTCTTCTCCAGAGCCTAAAACATCTCCACTTCCGGGATGGAGACACCTAGTTCCTCCCCACCTCTGTCCCCTTAGAGTTGGCAGAGACACCAAGGGCACAGGCAGCTCAGCTGTGGGGCAGTGCCTTCCCCTTCTCTACTGAGGCCTAGGTTTCTGTCTCCCCAGTCCTCCCATCTCCCCTCTGCCCTCAAGCACCTGAACTAGGCAAGGCCTGGACCACACTGGTTCCCTTGAAGGTCTGCTCCACCAAAGTACCTGGAGGTTTTGGATTAGTTCCACGTGGGTAATTTGAAGAAAAATAGGAACTTCCTTATTGCTGGTTGGTTTGCTAGATTTCAAGTAGTTGTTTAAAAATCCTAGAGTGATCCAGGCATGGTGGCCACGCCTGTAATCCCAGCACTCAGGAGGCTGAGGCAAGAAGATCACTATGAGTTTAAGACCAGCCTGAGCTATAAAACAAGCTCAAGGCCAACCTGAACTGTAAGACCCTGTCTCGAAGAAAAGAAAAAAAAAAAAAAAATCCTAGACTGGATCCAGGAAAAACAAACTTCTGGATTCTGTTAGGGTTAAGCAGTTTGGTTCAGCTGAGGCTGCAGAGGTTTGCCTGGGGCCACCCTTGCTGATGACCCTCCAGCTGACCTGTCTACCCCAGGCCACCATCTCCCCAAGCTCGTAGAGAAGCCAAGTCATTTAGTGCCATGTCAGCCTCAGCCCGAGCATACTGTGACTCATGGTCATTATCTCATCTGATGCTCAAAGTGGCCTTGGGGCAGCTTCAGACAGTGAAATTGACTCTTGGTGATGGATGAGGAGGGGACATCTGCCCAAGGTCACGTAGGCTGCTGCCCCACAGCCTCAAGGGGTGGGGACCCACGCTCCTCCCCTCGAGAGCGCTGTAAGGAGTGAAGCTCCTGACCCCATCCCCACCACTCTGGCTTTGCCCTTTCTGGCTGGGTCAGAGGGTTTTTGGTTGCCCAGAGCCAAAGGTTGTGGCCTGGCTGCAAGGATAGGTCTCCTGGAGGCAGGAGGTGGCTGTCTCAACTCAAGTTGCCTTGCTCTGCCTGCTCAGCACTCTGTGTGCCCTGCAGTCTCTGCACCAGCCTGTCCACACCTCCACCCATTCTCTCAGGGCCCCACATCCACACTCGGGAGGAGGTGCTTGGCTCCTTGTTTCTGTTCATGCCCCCTGTTAGCCCACGGCCAGACACAACAGACAGCTCCACCCGTGAGGGCTGCTTTCCCCAAGGGGTAGCTGGGGCACAGGCAGGGGAAGCTGGTACCTCCCAGTCAATAGCCAGCCAGCCACAGAACTGAGTGTTTTGCATCTCACAAGGTAGTGAGCTTCCTGCCACTGGGAGCATTCAAACTGAGACTGGATATTACATTGGAGATCCTACGGACCAGACGCTGAGAAGAGCTCACTGTGCATTACCACTGTGAATCCAGAATTATGTGCCCATGTTAGGACCAAGTGTGGGGCACGGGACACATTCTGTGTCCCAGGATCAGGAAAGCCACATGGCCCACGCAGGCTTTGAACCTGAGGCCTCTGTCTTGTTAGCACAGAGCCCGGGCCGACAGAGCTAATAAGCAGTTCCGTGGCAGCCGTTTTTCCATCAAACGCATATGCTGTTTCCTGACTTCTTAACGCAGCGTGCTATTTATACCAGCAGATCCATTCATTCTTAATGAGGCTCGGTTGTGGATTGTAAAATGTTTTATTTTCAGACAGGATTGCTCACCGCCCCAAGCCAGCTGTTGCTAGGCCGCCTTCCTCATTTGCCCATTCCTGAGAAAGTAACACTGTGGAAGTAACACTGTGGCCGCCCTGTCCCACCGCAGACCTCCCGGTGGACCGGGGACTTGCTGTTTTGTCACATCGGCTGGCCGCGCTGCCTGAATTCCCCGCAGCCTTTGGAGCAGCTGGGAAGGCGTGCTGTGTGCAGGGGCTGAGTTGGCTGGAGCAGGTGGAGGGAGGCAGAGCAGAGCGGGAAGGCGTCTGTCTGTGTCTGTGTCAGGAGGTGAGGAGCCATCTGTCCTTGGAGGGTCACACATTCGCCTATGCCACAGGTCACAAGCTGGTCTAGCAGTGACCTGATCTGGTTTACTGCTTACAGTTCACTGTCAACAGTTTTGAATGTGGAGAATTTCACTTTAAAAAAAAAAAAGCCAGATTACTGGCTTTGTTTTCAAAAATCAGAAGGCTTGCCGGAACTGCCCTGCTCTGGAAAAACTGGTCCAGCTAAGTAGCGGCTCCCTCCTCACACAGGGCTAGCTAGTAAGCTGGGGGGTGCCACAGTCCCCACCCCTCCCTGACGCCTCTGATAGTCCTGGCAGGTTTATTAAGAAGAAAGAGAAATTGTCATTTCCATGGCCCTGTGGAGAGAGAGAGAACAGGAGGTAGACCAGCAAGGACACCTGTTGCAAGAAAAATGGGCAAACTGGAAACGAAGGCTTCCTGTAGCAGCCACTTAACTCACTGATGCTTCCACGTGGCTGGTGGAGGGCACGCGTGTGAGTCCCTGCGCCTCGTCCTGGCCCCGTGACTCTGTGCCAGCGCGAGCATGGGGAGCTCCTCACCATCCCTCCCAGCCAGGCCGGTGTGGGCTTCAGGGTCAGGCCACAAGCGACGCCCAAGTACTAGTGGGGGGCTCCTCAGTTCCCGCCCCAGTACCACCCTGCTCACCCCCACACACGCGTGCTCACACACACATTTCCAAAACACGCAGCCCACAAGGGCCCATCCCACCCGCCCCAGCGCCCGCCTCACCCTGTGAGAGGCGCTTGCTGAGTACTTGTGAACTGAGTCTTTCGGTCAGGTCCCGCGCCCCAGCCTGTCACCTCCTCTGCTTCATCAGCACCTTGCCCTGCGCTCTCTTTGCTCCCTGCACAGGTCACACCGTGCTGGCGAGCGAGGAGACCTTGCATATTCTACATGGAAAGAGAACAGGTGCACATACCGTTTAGAGAGGGCAGGGAGACTCTCCGGGAGCTGAGAAGAGTGTGGTGTGGCATCTGAAGCCCACAGCTCTGATCTTTGTGGTGCCAGGCTGCCCTTGAGTCCAGAAAAGAAGCAAAAAAGTTAGAGTCAGATCATTGTGTCTGTGGCCCCCACAGTCACTACTGGGGACTTGAATATCGAAGGCTAGGAGAAAGTATGGTGTGTGCTGAGGTGCCCAACCCTACTGTGGGCCCTGGTAGAGGACACACTGGCCACTGGCCGGCCCTCAGTCTTCTCTGTGGCCACCTTGCTGCTGGGCCTGAAGCAAGGGTTGGCCACTGCCCACCTTGCTCTGTGCAAGTGGAAGAGATGGCCTTGGGCCTTGGTGTCAAGTGGTCAAAGGAAACTGTTCCAGCGGTGGCCCCGCCCCATGGATTCCATGTGGCTCACTGCAGGCCATGCTGGCTCTGTGTATCTGCTATTTCATGTAATCCCCCACCCTGTAACAGTAGGGGCGCTCCCAGAGGTCACGTGCCATGTACCGTCACGTCAGCAGGGAGGGAAGGAGAGCAGCTGCAGCATTCAGGAAGCTCTGCCCTTCCCCTAAATCCCAGTCCTGGCCACATTTCAAAGGAAGGCCCGTGGATGTGGGTTTGTCTTGTCCCCTGGGGCCTTGGTGAAGCCAGACACTAGGCCAGTGTTGGATGGCGTGAAGGGCAGAAGTCCTGAGCTGGAATGAAGGCTCATCGTCCACCCCTGCCCTAGCAACCCCACACTGTCCCGGGTGTCCTTACCATCCTGGAGATTGATTTCCCGAGAGCAGAAGGCCCTCATTAGCCACACCATGGAGGTTAGGGGCATGGCTGTCACCTCTAATTTGCCCAAACCCAGTGACAGCCTCAGCTGATTGGTTGACTCCAACTGCAAAGTGAAGTCTTGGGGCCCCTGTCCTGTCCAGGATGGAACAGGAAAGCTGGCCTCCAGCCTCTGTGCAGTGAGGGCTGCAGCCTCCCGCATGGGCCAGGCTGGTGCCCAACTCTGCCTGCACAGCTCGGCCAGCTCAGCCCTCTCCAGCCGCTCACCTGTCTTCCCAGCTGAACCTACAACTTAATTCCGCCCCTCTGGATTTAATGGTCTCTGGGGACCGGGCGAAGTGAATAAATCTGGGCCTCCTGCCCTGTCTGGCTCCAGCAAGCCCTGGGAGAGGAGGGTGCTGCTCAGTGCCCTGCAGCTCTTCCCAGGCCTCCCGTCTGTCCGTGGTAGGGCCAGGCCGCAAGCCTGCTGCTCACTGTGGGGCTAGAGCAGCACCTGGCCTCTGTTGCCTCTGTGATAACCATGGGGTCCGGGCGAGGCAGGGGACCATCCCCACCGTGTACCTCTGAGAAGACTCCCTGAATTGAGGAGGGGCTGAGGTTCCAACCCGGGAGAGGGAAACCGAGGCACAAGCCCCAGAGGCTACAGAACCCTTTCCCTGAGGAGCTGTGACAGAGGCCTGGGAGGAGAGAGAGAGAGGTTGGTAGTGGAGACAGCACTGAGAAGCGCGAGACCCAAGGAAACGGAGGACTCATGGAGGCCCGGAAGAGGAGAGCAGAGACAGGGATGCAGAGGCGGAAAGCGTGAGAGTAATAGAAGGGTCCCGAGGTCAGGGGGCAGCAAAGGCACGGTTTGCATCCGGGACTGGGGCGGGCAGGTGGTGCGCGCACACTGCGTTTTACGTCTGTGGTAACCGGAAACAGTAATCTGCCCCTGACAGTGCAGAGCACACCCAGGCCAGATCAGTCCCTTAGCCTCCACATGCCAGGGACAGGGGACTTTCCTGGTCTCCCTCTGCCATGCCTGGCTCACCCTGCCTGTGGTTTTATATACTCCTACATGGTGCCTACCTGTAAATTCTGCCTCTTCCAGGAAGCCCTCTCTGGCTGTCCCTCCCCCTGCAGGCTGCCACCTCCCCTGCCTGTGTATCAAGGCCTCTCTGTAGGAGGGAGCCATTCTTAGCTTCCATCCGGCCGGCCACTGCCTTCTCTCCTGAGCCCGTAAAGCAAGGGAGGGCCTGTAGGATTTCCACGCTGGCAACCACATCTCTGCTGCTCTGAGGATTTGTCTTCGTTACCCGGTGCCTCCTGTCTGCCTGTGATCCTGAGGAGGGAGTAAATTAAAATCGATGGCGGATGAATAAGCAAGCACAGGAAACCCTCCACTCCCCGCATCTGACTTTCCAGCCCACTTGCTCCTGCCCCTGCTGACCCTCCCTGGCCTGAGACCATCCAGTGGCCGCCAGGAAGGGGGCCCACGGCAGGAAGTAACCCTCCTTTGCCCCTCAACACAAGTGCCACAGCCTCCGCAGGCCTCCAAGGCAGGTCTCTGGCTGGCCCCATCTCGCAGGCAGGGTGGTCCACTTGTTGGCCAGCTGTGTGCAGAAGCACACCAGGTCTCCAGGGCCTTGGCAGGAGGGACAGGCAGGCCCTGAGCTGTTTCTGGCTCCCAGCGCTCCCGTCCTGGAAGGACAGACTGCCCAGAACCGCGGGGCCACTGTTCTCCCTGTCCAGTCCTGGGGAAGTTTGCAAACTAGAGGAGAACACATCTGTCCCTCTCCCACCCCTAGGAGCAGGCTCCGGGTGAGCAGCAGCTCTCCTCAGGGCCCACTCATCCTGTGTCCATGGCAACCAGCCTCCCATCGCCCTTCCCCCGTCCCTGCCCAGGCCAAAGCCACCTGTTTGTCCCCCTTGAGTGCCTGTGTGGTAGGCGCCCAGCTCTTGTGGAGAGACAGAGGTGGCAGATGGGGCTCCAGGGGCTCCTGTGCCCCTAGCACACCCTTTTCTGACTATTCTCCGGTCCTCCTGTCCTCGCACAGTGGGGTTTCTTCCAGGGAAGGTGTTCAGACCGAAGGTGTGCTGAGCGCCTGGGATTAAGGCTTAGGGAAGGAAGCCATCCCAGGTGGAGACCCAGCCTTGCCCTCAGCAGCTTCTGGCAGGATTGGGAGAGAAATGCACTGCTGGGAGGTGCTGAACAGAGGAAGAAGAATTGTCCTCCACCCTTCCTTCCTCAGAGCCAGTGTGGCTTCAGGACCCAGGGATATGGCTGAGCCACACCGCACCTGCCTGGCAAGCACAAGGTCCCGAGTTCAAATTCCAGGTATCACAAAAAAAGAAGTGTGGCTTCAGTGGACTCCTGGGGATGAATTAGATTCCAATTTTTAAAATAATTGGTAAGCTAAGCTGGGTGTAGGGGTACACACTTATACTCCCAGCTATGTGGGAGACTGAGGCAGGAAGATCACAAATTCTAAGTCAGCCTGGGCAATTTAGCAAAATTTATCTCAAGCTCAACCTGAGAATCCACCTCCCACAAAAGAGATAAGACAGCCCCTGTGAGTTTGGCCTGGGCTCCAAGCATGGTGCCGCCACAGGCGAACCCACACTGGAGGATGTGGGCCCATGAGTTCCGGATGTTCCTCCCCAAAATAAAAAGCTCCTATCTATCAAGCACCTGCCATGTGCCACACTGCCTGTGTTGTGTTGTGCATATTTTTTGTGGTACTGGGGGCTGAACTCAGGGAGTGCCAAGCTACATCGCCAACCCTTTTATTTTGAGATGGGGTGTCACTAAGTTGCCCAGGCTGACTGCAAACTTGTTACACTCCTGCCCCAGGTCCCAAGTAGCTGGGATTACAGGTGCGCAGCACCACGCCTTTTAATGCTCACAGCTGTGCAGAAGGGAGTCATCATCCCTGCTACATCATTTAAAAGCCCCTTGAGCACACAGAGGTAGAGAGTCACACAGCTGGGAAGTGGCAGAGACAGGACCCAAGCCTGAGTCTGAGTCAGAGCTGGTGTCTCTTTACCACCTCTCACTCCCCTCCCTCTGCCACCAAAACAGAGTCCCAGACTTAGGAGGTGTCTCAGTGGGATTTCCAGCTCAGCTTCATGTACAGAGGGACAACTGTCCCCTGTCCCAGTGGGGAGAGCTCTGCATCTGAGCTTCACCAGCCTGGGGCAGGGGCTAATTGGAAATGTCTGTGCACTCCCCAGGGCCCTGTCATTGTTCCTTACATTAATTTTTTTTTATTTTCAGTATGCAAAATTTTCCACCATCTGCTTTGCCTTGGCAGAATGTTTGCTGAAAATATCTCCCTTCCTCTCTAATTCCCATAATTTCTGGGGGCTCTAGGAGGCTCCAAGCCGAGCAGCCATAGCACACAAGTGCCTCCCAAGCACCCAGGCTGCCAGCTGCCCTTGTGCCAGGCAGGCAGCTGTTGTGTGGCCCAGAAGGTGGCCCCCACCTCCTGACCAGAGAGGGGCATCGGAGATCTCTGCACTGCTGGGCTGACCCTGAGTTCAGTGCCAGGACTCAGATCCAGTGCCTGAGTGCCTTCTGCTTAGTTTTTGCCATGAAGCCTGAAGAGATGCCTGAGGCACAGGAAGAAGTGGTGACCAAGCAGAGGCAGCTCCCCCATATCCCAGTGTGAGGCCAAATAGTCCCCATCCCGCTTATCCCTTTTACCGTCCCTGGCAAGATATCTCCAGAGAAGAGCAGCTGCCGCTTGTGTCCTTTCGAGCAGTCAAGGGAGACTCTCCAAGAGGGAAGACTCTCCCCACCCCACTTCAAGTACCAAAACTCAGTTTCCATGGTGACAGTCAAATTGCAAATCCAACCAAGAGCAAGCTGGGGTGGGGGTGGGGGCAGGGAAGCTGGCCTATCCCCAGAGAAATGGGCCTGCCTGGGGCTGGGCTGTCTGTCCGCTGCTGTGATAAGTGCCAGGCCAACCAGGACAGCCTTTTGGGGCATGATGGGAAACTCTCAGGGTTGCCAGGTCTCCCAGTAAGTGGTCCAAGCACTCATACTGCTGTGGAGGGAAACCGAAAGGAGTCCTCCCTACCTCCTGCCTCACAAGGAGCCTGGTGAATCGTGTGATGATCTTCCTTCTCCCGAAGGCTATTGGGGACCGTCTTCTCCCTGGGGTTGTCCCATCTTCAGTAGAAAAGAATCAGGCATGGGCAGAATCTAAGTGCTCCTCACCAAGCCAGATGCAGCCTGTGGGGAAACTACAGGAAAGGAAAAAAGTCAGCCCTCAGACACTCTGAGTGTTTTGTGGAGGATGGAAGAGCAAGGGCCAAAAGATTTGTAAGTCTGAAAGCTGTGTTAGTAGACCTGGAAGATTTATGATTCCAGCTGCTGTGCAGGGGGAAGATGGCAGTGGCAGTCAAATGGCATATTAGCCAAGTTTGGGGTTTGCAGGGACGTCCTGGGGGCAGAGAGAAGAAATAGCTGCTTCCTTGGCTGCCAGAGAACACTGGGACTGTCTGGGTAAAGGGGGTTTGCATGGGGCCTGGCTCTCTCTTAGCTGTGTCTTCTCCGGGTGTCTCTTTCCCCAGTGACAGTAAAAGGCACTGGCTGACAAAAGATGACATCTTTAAGATCGTTTCTTTCAAGTAGGGTTTATGAGAGTAGATTAGAGATGGGATTTAGGTCTGCAGCACAAAGACCTCCACACTGAGGCTGGCCCCAGTTGAAATCACAGTGTAATAGGCAAGGATGGCCAGGCCGGGGGACAGGGCAGCCGGAAGAAATGGTCTTTCTAGTCAGCTGGCTGCTCTGTGACAATGTTATGAGCTTGTTTGTCATCTGCTCCCCCGTCTCTACAGCTAAGTCCTTTGGGGTCTGTAATAGGAGTCAGACAACAAGTCAGCCGATGGTAACTTGGGGAACTTTCCTGTTTGATTTTTTTAACTTTGTGCATTACAGGCACCCCATGGTCCCCCAGGGGGACCACTTGGCCCCTTCACCCCACCTCCAGGGTAGCCATTTTGAACAAGGTCCACACACCTCACAACAAATATTGTTCTCTCAGTGCCGTGTGGCACACGTCTTAGAACTGCAGCCTGATCCCAAGCCCACCCCTGTGAGATGGGCGATGTCAGAATGCACGTGAGTGGAGAATGGGTAAACGAAGTCGCCACCGTGCGGCATTCTGGGGCGCCCCTTCCCCCGTGCCCGCTGAGCCCTTTGGCCATTTGCCTTCACACCTCGTGACTCCCCAGAGCCCCATGGCCACCACGGCCCCTCACTGCTTTGACCCTGCATGTCAGCCTCAGGGGAAACGGAAGATTCCGGGTCAGCAAGCATGACCAGATCGGGCGTGAGCCTCTCAGCCAGAAAGATGGGGAAACGGATAAGGAAGTCAGCCACTGCCTCCCTGCAGGGACTGACCTCCCCTGCTGCCTGGAGCGTGGGCTAAGGTCCTGATTCCTTAGCAGATGCCCCAAGCAGGATGTGGGGAGCTGCTTTTTCCAGGTGTCTATCAGCCATCTCTGCCTCCTGCCCACCTCCTCCCACCCCCTTTGTCTGGGCACCCACGGGGCTGGTGTTTAGTCAGGGAATGAGTCAAAATTGCGTAAATGCTTATAACACTGACGCCCGTGGGTCTGGTCTCGGGGGATTCAGGCGCAAAGCTGCTCACTCTGGGACCTGCAAAGCAAAACATGTCCCTCTTCTCATATCCTGTGAAGGGGCACATGGACCACAACCTCTCCGCATCACCGCCCCCTCTTGGCTCTGTATCACAAAGCCCAAAATACCGAAGCGGAAGTCTTCCTGGTGGGCATGGGGGGAAGGAGCCGGAGAACAGAAGAGCACAGTCCTTAGCAGATGGAAGAAGGAGAAGCCAGGGACAGTCACGCAGCGGTCATCCCACCCCCACCCCCGGGGCAGACTACAGAAAGGAGACCCGGGCCGGCCTCCTCGGTGGGAAGGCGCTGGGGCTCGGTCCTGTAGGTGAAGGGGCCCTTTCAAGTGGGTAGAGCCAGTGTCTGTGTTTGGCTGTAGCATCCTGGGCTGCGTAGAGGAAGAGCTGCCCAGGAAGCACCTACAGGTGCCGGGCAGGGGGGCTGTGGTCACAGAGCCCCTGCTGGAGCAGGTAGGCCCTTAAGCTAAGCAAGGCCAGTGGTGACGTGAAGAGGCAACTGCTTCACGGCCCCTCTAGGTGATGAAATGGCAGGAGATGAGGACACCAGAGAAGCAAGTGCCACATCAGCAGACCTCCATGAAGTGCCCGCCCTGTACCAACCACTCTGCGTGCACTCCAGGGCTGCAAACCTCAGAGTCGGTGATCGACCAACTCCGGCCCTCGGGCTGCTTGCTTCTGTGGCCTGTGACTCCCTTAGCTGCAGGATGACATAGGCTGGGCTCTAGATCCAGATGGAAGCTACCATTTCGCCCTCTTGTACCCACACTGGGTTTCCCTAGCTGGCAGATGCTTCCCCCACTGAGCTTTAATGTGATCTCAGAATTCACTGCACGCTGCTGCAGAAAGGACTTGGCAGATCAAATGAAACCTATTAGGCACCCTTGGCGTAGGTCAATTCTGTTTCTGATCTTATCTTCCACCAATGGGAACCAGTGGCTCAAAGTGGTTCAGAGGATGTAAGAGTCACTCACTAAGCGCCTAGCACAGTGCCTGCTTCTAGAACTCGACCCATTCTACCTTCCCTCTGTGACCAGCCTTTTGCATTTCAAAGTAAAACAAGATGGGCCTGTGAATTATCCACGCGGGCCTCAAACTTGCGATCCTCTGCCTCAGTCTCCTGAGTAAGTGGGATTACAGACATGCGCCACCAAGCCTGGCAGAGAGCTGGTTACCTTTGATCCCACATCTTTCTCTGTAATTATACTTGTTATTATGCTTATGTTGTTTAATTAAATGTTATATAAATTGATTAGAAGAGTCAGAAAAGAAACCAGAGCTGTTTCATTAAAACCAAGATATTGTAAAGCCTTGATAGAAGACCCTTGCTTAAAAAAAAAAAAATCAGTTGAATTAGATGTGGGCAAGACAAGCACAGAAAACAGGAAGAGGTGGGAGGGTAGAGGGCTCTGCAGTCAGACTGCTGTGCTAGCGTCTGTGAGCTCCCGTTCGAATTTAAAGAAACTAAAGCCAGAGCCATAGATACCACGGTACAGAGGCAGTTTATACACGAAAGCCCATGTGGGCGCCATCTCAAAGCAGCAGCCAGGGCCTACTGCAAAAGGTTGGCAAATGGATGTACATTTCTGTGTTTAAAATTAAAATAGAATGTTTCAAGGATGAATAGATCCTGTATTATGACACCCACTGTTGATGAACCAGCCAAATACGGTCTCGTAGAGTGCAGAAGAGGGAGAACGTTCACTGCGAGAACCCTGCCCCTCACACTCCCGGGACCCCGGCCCCACCTGGTGCCTGCTGCGTTCTCCAGACCCCACTGTGAGTTGCTGGGTGCACTGGGTTGGCAGCCTGAGTCTGCAGCCTCCCAGGTCGGATCTTCTGGTAGAACAAGCGTGGCCACAAACACAGACCCCAGAGCCAGCCTGCCCAGTTTAGGGTCCCAGCCCCTCATACACCTCAGTTTCCTCACCTGTGAAATGGGGTTGCAATATTTCCCACCTCACAGGAGTGTTTTGATGCTTCCATGAGTTCCTGTATGTAGAAGCCCATTGCCTTCTGCCTTTGGGCCTTGCTGGGTGAAGGCCTTGGAGCTGCTATGTCTGTACAAAAGGTGATCGTAAGTTTCCACCCAGCCAGAAAGGCCCGGCTGTGCCACAGACAGACAGTGACACATGGAGATGGCGGGCTAAGCACGAACCCTCCCTGCTGGTGCTGGTCACACTGGGCTCACATCTCAGCCTTCTCACACCAGGTCTCCCCTCTGACCGGCAGAAGACGCACACTGCCCCACCTTGGGCTGTTGTTTCTCATGCCCAAAGTAAAGGGCGAGCAGAGCCCTAGCTCCCTCCATCTAAGTAGTGGCCAGTAAAGGTGACCTCCTCTGCCCTGTCTGTTCCAGTGGTTTCCAGCGATAGTGACAGTGACTCAGAGCTCAGCTCTTCTAGCCTGGAGGACAGACTCCCACCTGCTGGGATCAGAGACAAAAAACGCCACAAACCTGTGGGGCCGTCAGGTAGGTGTGGCAGCTAACGTGGTTGCTCCCCAAGTCCTGGGTGCAAAGTAGCTTTGCTGGTAGGGGGCCCGGGCTCCTCCCAAGCTTCCCTGTGCCGTTCCCCAGCTGAGATTCCGCCTCCTGGGCAGCAAGGGCTGGAGACGTAGTACAGACTTCCTGAACCAGCTCCACTCTGCCATAAAATTGCAACGGGTCCCCGGATGTGTCATCACCTCTGGGTGGCACTACCTCCTCTGCGGCTCAAGAAAGGTGGGACAAGTGGTCTCCTAAATTCTTTCTGGCTCTGACATCTCTGAGCTTTCCTCTGGGAAAAGGGAAGACATTTTCCTTCTCTTCAAATATATTAAGGGCCTTCCAGAAAAAGGATGGCTTTTTTCAGAGACCCCCCTAGGTTAGAACCAGGGTCTTTGAGAGACAGCTTAAAGGAAGGCTGACATTAGTACATGATTAGAAAAGAAATTCCTGATAACTACCCCAAACTGGGATAAATGCCTTGGGGTGCTGATCTGGGGCCAAGACAGGGTGATGTCCTGCCAGAGCTGGCATGGAAGGAATTCCTGTTCGGAATGGACACGGGCCGGATCAGAGATAGCAAATGCCTGGCCCGTAGGCCACTCGTCCCCAGCCCCATGCCTGGGGCAGACCACACTTGTTGACCACGATACTGTATTCCACAGAGCCATGATGTGGCCCGGGATCCCCCTCAGTGCAGTTTTTCAGGCGGTCAGTCTCAGGTGGCAGAAATGATGTAAAAGATGAAAGCTGTCCCCGGACCAGGCCCCTTCAGGCTGAAAGTGCTACATTAGAGAAGTAAAGGTTTCCAGAACAGGTTTCTTGTGCTCCATCTCCCCTTCCTGGTCCCCTCCCTTCACATCAACTCAAAGCTGTGACCAAGCAGGACCAGGAGATGGGGAAGAAGTGGGTGAAATGTTACAAGCGCCGCATTTACTCTGAGCTAGGCAGGGACTAATAACCATGCTCGTGTCAGAGTTCTTCAGTGAGTAAAGACAGTAATATCTTCCTTGAATCTCATAAGACCTTCTTCCATACCCTTGTTCTTTGAAAGCAGGAAAAACTAATAATTGTGGGTTTTTATGGTGGTGACTTGTTATTTAATGAAATGGCCTCGGGGCCATTTGGATGCTTTGGTATCGCAGACCAGTCAGAAGCAGGGAGTCCTGCTGGAACATGACAGCTTTGTTCTAGGGGCAGATTCCAGGGAAGAGGCTGCAAGAACCCACCCACAGATACCACCATAACCCCAAATGAAAGGGTTGTAACCATCCGCTTGTTGTGCTGAGCTCATCCTTGCCCCTTTTGGATCTGGTCGCCCAGTACGGAGCCATCCAGACACACACCTGGTCTCCTGCAGGTGGCGGCGTGGAGTCTCCCAGAATGGGCCTGTCCTGCCCACCTAGCCACCTCTCTGGGAGCCAGAGCAGCCTGACTAGCGAGACCGGGGCAGGAGGCCCTGCAGACCCTCCGGGGGGCACCCCGCCCCAGCCTGAGCCCAAGGGCCCCGGTGAGTACCGCACTGTATCTTTAATCCTGCCACTGTCTCCCCTACTCTGATTCCTCTTTGAGAGGCCCTTGTCCTTTCACGCCCTCCTCCCAAACCGCAGGGTGGCAGGTGACATTTTCAGTTCTCTGCACCAGCCAGCACTGACCAGAGAGAGGGGCCCAAGTGATGATGGTACCATCTTTGTCGACTCTTGGTCACTGTGACAGTGGTGTGCAGTGTCCTGTGCATCATGAAATGTCAGGGCCTTCCCCTGTTTCCTTGTCTGTGGTAGGAACTCCTGCTTCATGAACACCTACTATGTGCCAGGCAGTGCAGTCCTCACTGAGTCCCATCAAGCACCAGCCTGGGACAGGAGCAGGAGTAGCGGGGTCCTTCCTTGCCCTCCAGAGACCTGCCCCATAGTGAGGAAGCTGAATCAGCCCATCCAATCCAAGGCCCACCCTGCTGGAGGCGGCCCAGATCCTAGGAGGGAGATTCTGGGACTACTGGACCACCCTGTCCTGTCAGCTCTAAGGTCAACTTATACCCTGTTGGCTACTTTGCCAACAGATTGTCCCCATTTGATAGCCGTGGAAATCCAGGGGGTAATGCCAAGAGTCGAAGGCTCTGCTTGCCCGCTGTCCCCAGCCCTGGCCTAGCTGAGCATTGTCAGGCAAAGGTGGGGTGGGGGCTCTCATACCGCAGCCGGGGAGAACTGCACATGCGGACCGGACCGGCCCCAGCGAGCACACAGGAAGCTGAGCGGTGCCGGCCCGGAGCACAGGCTCCCCCAGCCAGGCACCCCCTGCCCTGCTGGGTGGCAGATGCCCCATTCGTTCTAACAGGCAGCAACGGCAGGCACAGGGACAGTTCCAGGAAGGCCCTCCTCGGCCTCCATTTCCTTCCCAGAGGTTAACCTGACACTGAGGAGGGCTCCATCTCTGCTCACCTCTGGTGGCCTTTTTCTGTCTCCTCCAAAGGCAAAAGACACACCTGGGGGACTTCCCGCTGCTGACGTGGCTTCAAGGGAGGGTCGGTGCGTGGAGCCACCTCGCCAGTGGGAGATTGCAAGCAAGAGAAAACTGCGGCCAGGCTTCCTGGATCCTCCCTGACTTCCACTCAGCAAATCAGTGTTTGGGAGCTGATCCCAGTGCCTCAGCTCGTGCCTTTCTGCGCCCTCTGTGGGGAGCCCCCCTCACCCCCCACTCCCCCTTGGGTGTCATCTTTATTTATTGTCTCTCACGCTCCACGCCAGCTGCCCTCTGTTTTGGTGGGTCTTGGGTTGGGCCAGAAAGCTTGGGGCCCCTCTTGCAGGGCCTCCCGTATGCACTGAAGTTCTAATAGGGACACTGCTCAGGCCCTCTCTGTGTTTGTATTAATGGCAAGAAGTACTATAACCCTCATGTACCCCGCAAAGCTGAGCGTGGCCCCTCGAGGTGAGGAGGAAAACCCGGAGCAGGTGGAATGAGAGATGAGCCCGCCCTTGGCCTGTCCCGCAGCTCCCGGGGCTGGAGCCGCAACTGCCTTCCCAGGGCACTGTCTCCGTGTTTCGTTTCTTTGACTCCCTCCGCTGACCTCTGGGTTTTCCCTCTGCCAGGGCACATGGGTCCCCTAAGACATGAATTCACTTCTCTTCAGTAGGTTGGTCTGGATGTGAAAAAATACTCAATTCAAAGCACAGCCAGATGCTTCTGGAAGCCGTCCCCGAGGAGAAAGCGCGCGCGCGCGTGTGTGTGTGTGTGTGTGTGTGTGTGTGTGTGTGTGTGTGTCTGTATGTGTGCGTGCGCATTGGTGGCCTCTCCCTCCCGCCCTTCCTGCACCCAGCCACGGGAGGTGGGGACAGGCTCTACAGGGGCCCCGTCTGCTCCAAACCCCGAGCTTCTTGCCCTGGCCGTGTTTCCCTAGGACATGTTATGCTTCAGAATTCAAACAATAAAAGATTAGAATTTGCATTGAGCCGGTGTGTTGTTCAAAGGACCACAGTGGCCGGGTTTCTGAGATTCAGCAGAGAAACGGATGGGGAAAATGTGGTACCATTGCTTTGCTGGAGCCCTTCCTAAGCCTTGGTAAAAAAAAAAAAGGGGGCTGCATCTGTGTGTCCTAGTGGAGCTCGCAAAGCTAATGTTGAACGAAAAAAACAAAGCCGCCTGTGTGAAAAATCATCAAAGTGAGTTGTGCGGACTTACAGGTACACATGTAAAGATGTTTTTTAAGTGGACAGAACCTCTGGTTACTTGTGGTAGACTGAGCGCATTCATAAATTCTTCTGCCCCCCAACCACCACTGAGATGACATAAGGAAAGGGAAATGGCATAAGCCACAAAGACCAAAGGAACAGGAGAAAAAAACGACAGGATGAGAGATGTGTGAAAAACTTTGGAAAATAACGCAGTACACTTTGGTCAGTGTCAGCTTCCCCCGGTCCCAAAATGCCTCCAAGGAAAGAATAAGCCCCTTGCTCTGCAGAATCCCCTGAATGACCAGGACTTGGAGAGACCAGGGTCTCTAAGGTAGAAGCTCAGGATGGGTCAGAAAATAGTATTGGTTGAAAGAAGTTTGGAGGTGGAGGCTGGACTGCAGCTCAGGAGTACAGCGCTTGCCTAGTGTGTTCCAGGTCCTGGGTCCCATCGCAGCACTGCAAAAAGAAGAAGGGCCAAGACCTCAGGCCCAGGCGTAGTCACAGCGCCTGGCAGCTGCCCTGCCCTAAGCTGGCAGCAGACAGTTCTGCATTGCCAGCCACCAGTGAACTGCAAAGGTTCTGTTGGGTCAAGAAGCCCACGCCTCGTGGCTGCTCTGCTGTGGGCCCCACGGATGATCCACAGTGGGCCCCACGGCTGCACCGCTGTGGGCCCCGCAGCTGCTCCTCTGCTGCTCCACCGTGGGCCCAGTGGCTGCTTTGCTGAGGGCCCCGCTCAGGGCACCTTGTGGTCTGGACCCGCCCCCACCCATAGCACGATGACAGGGTGGAGCCAGGCGGTCCACTGTGACCATATGTGCTTTCCCACCTCCGACCATGGCAGTTTGTATACACCCCTGTATGTTATAGTATAGTCTGAGGCAGCTATATCTCTTCCCAAGGCGAGAGTCCAAGGATATAGATAAACCCACGGGTACAGTTATTATCACAGGGAAGATGACTGATTGAGTGGTAGGGCAACGGAGATGAGGGAGGAGAAAAAACGAACTGATCAAAAGGGCCATCATCTGTGTAACCTGAGTAACAAAGATGAAGGTAACATTATGTAGGACAGCATCCAGAGCTAATTCCCTTCTGTGTTCTCTATAATTCTGTATTTCCTCAGTCGTTTT